>OY998179.1:220147416-220312880 GCA_963921935.1 Galeruca laticollis
AGTATGGAATTCCCGCATTACGTGTGGGTCATGTTGTGCCCAGTATCTACAATTATGCCTGTTAACAATACCACTTAGTACGAATGTACATTAGTCTGAAAAGCAGATATTGTACAAAAATTCGGGATTGTCAGTAAGTCGTTGACTCATTGTCTCACAAAACTGTAAACGACGGTCGAAGTCGTCTTCATGTAGTTTTTCAAATTTCATTATATAAGGGTGAAATTTATGTTTATGTAAAATTATGAATACACTGCTTCGAGAAACACCCAGTGCGCTACATATTTGTGATACCTACTGCTGATCTTCTAACTAAGTTGTCCTAAAACGGCAACTTCCATAGCTTCGTTGTTAACTACTCGTAGTTGCTTCATGTCTTTTATTGGTAACTGATCGTGCTTCTAAACATTTTTGCATCAACTCAGTAACGTACTTATGTTTTCTAGTTCTCTCGGGATGAACAGCATTGAATAGGGCTCTCCAAACCACGTGGTCCAATATGGCGTCCGGGGGCAAACAAGCTCAAGGTGTGCATTAAGTTTATGGAAGTTTTTGCGTTTATTTAAAATATTTCCGGGTTCCTTACACTCTATTTTATTACCAATTACTTTTCGAGATGCAAAGTGAATATTTAAAGACATTAATGCAGAAAATCGAGATGTGGTTGACGGATATGTCTAAAAATGTCCAGTTACTATTTGTTTATTTCTTCAACAGATATCTTCTAAAATGAAAGCTTATGAATAAATTTGACCCTTTTACAATAAATGTACATGATAGAAACTCTTCGATGCAAGCAGTTCCGCCAATCACATACATGGATATAGCTGCATATTTAGGTTTGACCCACAGGTTTTACAGCAAAGAGCAAATGAAGGCCTAGAAAAGCTTAGGTTCTTATAAGTATTTTGAATCTGGCTTTGTTTTAGATGCAGGGACAGTCATACTGAATAATTTCTACGTTTTAGTTGGAAAAGTCAGTTTTTTAAAATAGTTTTTATTATTAGGACACTTTCTACATTCACATCTTTAATGAATCATTCTTCTTTAAATTACAGAGTTAAGCTCTGCTAGAACCAAAAAAAAGAAAGTAATTTAATAGTAAAATATTTGATATTAACAAAAAAATTAAATACCCAGTATACTTAATGGGTCTTAATCACTGATTATGACTTGTAGAAATAAGAAAAACAATTTTTTCCCAAAAATTATAAATTTCATTACAAAGTAGGTATACCCATTTGTAAATAAGGTTACATATTTTTATATTGTTTTTAGGTACAACATTCTCTAAGAGGAAATGCAAAACCTCTTGACGATTGGTGTATTGTGACCGAAGATGGAAGTGTTTGCACAGCACACTGCACGTTAAGAGGTTTATGACATATTATGGACTCACACAGTCAAGTATTGGAACTCAATTAATATACACTCGGTACATTTTTTGTCTGCTATAAATATTGATATAGTTTTTTCATGAATTGTAGATAATACCTTGTATCTTGAAACTATTCAAAAATAAATATCGTTTTAATAGTGTGTTTAGATTAATTTTTAAGAGGTATCAGAAAATTGAAACAATAGTTGATATGAATTAAAAACATGTTTTATTTCCATAAATTTGGAGTACAATTCGATTTTCATTTATAAGATGCACATTAGATTTTCATGAAATATATAACAATTTAATTGTTAGATAAAAACGTTAGTTAAAAACAACATGGAATACTTACAAGAGTTGCTACTTGAGGAACCCTAAAATAAAATTAAGTAAAACAAAAGTTATACTCGATAGTCGAAATTCTGTAAAGTGACTCATCGCTCTTACTGTCCATAAAATCAGTTCCAGAAGCGAACTTCATGAGCGCATCATTTTTGAAGGGTTCTTAATAGTCCTAAATAAAAAATAAATAGAAAATGTTCTTGTACGCTCTGGCGTTTAAATTTGAGAGAACAGAAATACGAAATTATTATGGTAGGTATCATTATGTATATACAGGGTGTTACCAAGAATAATACACATTTTTAAGGATGAGCTATAATAAGATGTATATAAAAAAGTCGATAGTCGAAATTCTGTAAAGTGACGTCATCGGTTATCCACCGATTTAAAGTGAACTCCATGAGCGTATCATAGTTTAAGGGTGCGAATACTGAAATATCTGGAATTTCAATTTTTAACATTTGAAATAATAACTTATCACAAGTTGTTCATAAGTAAGTTAAAACAAAATAAAAAAATGTTTAAAAGTCAATTCCAACTTACTACTACTAAAACTAAAAAAAAGTTGTTTGTCAAGACCAAAATAAATTACCAATAAGTATAGGTATGTTGCGAGGTCACTTGTAAAATGTCTGACTAACTGGAAGCGGTATCACTCCCTGACGACTCCTCAGAATCATCGCTTTCTCCTCCTATATCGATAATGAGTGGTTCCGTCATTACTTCTACACGTATGTCTAAATCCCAAAACTTTATTTCTTCTTTTAATACGTGTTGAATACATTTACGCCAACTCTCAGCAGTAACGGTATGCAGCGCCTCGTCAAACAGTTTCTCAACGTCAGCCATTTTGAATGTACTGTTTTTTCTCGCAACATAATTTTTCACTTGGGCCCAAACCAGCTCGATGGGGTTTAACTCGCAGTGGTAGGGAGGAAGTCTAACAACTGAGACGTTGAAATCTTTCGCCATTTCATCGACAACGTACTTAATATAACTGCTTTTATGTTTCCGTACGAGAGATAATAATTCAACTTTTAGCATTGCCTCGTTGTGCGGAATGCTTTTACTCTCTAACCAATCAATTATAACCCTCTTGCGGCTAGCTGAAGTATTTGCTCCAGTCGACGAGAGTGGTATGAAGCATTATCCATAACTATCACTGAACCAGAAGTTACCTTTGTTAAAATTGATCTAAACCATGTTTCAAACCGGTTACCATCCATCTCTTCATGGTAATCGACAGTTTTTTTGGTCTGAAAACTTAGTAATCCACATTCTACAAATCCTTCCTCGCTGCCAATGTGAGTGATAATCAGTCGACGTCCTTTCCCAGAGGGAGCTTTTAAACCGGAAGAGAAACCCTCCATAAAGGCTTGTCGATTGCTTCGTATATTCATGTCTTGCCACACTTTTGACACAGTGTGGCCTTCATTTAACCATGTTTCGTCAAGATAATATATGTGCCGTCCTTCGTTACGAAACTGTCGTATCTGTTTCAAATAATTTCTCCTCCATTCCACAATGTCATTTCGTTCAATTAAGGCACTGTTTCTACTTCTTGTTTGGTAACGAAAATTCATTAATTTTAAAGTTCGTCTCAAAACTTTATCACTGATGTTTGGTAAAGTATCATCAGCTTCTATTACCTTGCTCAATTTAGCTACCGAGGGGATTTGATTCCTAAAATAAAAAGAATGTATTTCCCTACGTATAGCATTCCGTGTTTGGTCGTCCAAAACAATTTTCTTTCTTCCCCTACTTTCCGGTTTACAGTTTTCACCTCGTTCTCTTGTCAAAGATCCGTCCCGCGATTTCTTTAGAATATTGTATATAGTACTCTCAGAAACTTTAGTTAAATAACTGCACTTAATCACAGCGTCACTAACACCCAACTGTTTGTCCATGGCACGCAGTCCTTCGTACACATTTAATATGAGGACTTTTTCTTTCCGAATTAAATTGTTACGACGCCGTTTTTTATCGCCAACACCGCTACACTCCGCCATTATTGTCACTAAATATACCGATATAAATATTACAATAAATACCAATAATAACCGATTTATCACACAAAACCACAACACAAATACTGATGTTACGCTCATGAAGAGAATAAACACCTCACATAACTGTTTACTATCACTGTCTCATTCGCGTAGCTCGATCTATCTATCTCGTTCTCAAAGCCGGAACATTGAAGCGACTCTCCAACATTGTCAAATCGGCGAGTTTTTCACAACAAACTTTGCGTTCAAGAAATATACATAAACACTTTATTTCACATTTCAAGTAAACTAATTATTATTAGTCTGCTTGAAATTTGAAATAAATATATTAAATTGGTATTGACTTAATTACATTGCATCTTTTGTACCTGAAATATTGACACAATGGATTTGAAGTGTATTTATAAAATACAGCATTTCTCTCTAGAATACATATGGCAACTGCGCTTTAACCAAAGTGTTGATTAGATAGCTCTGACTCACTTTACACAATTTCGACTATCGAGTATAATAATAAAAGTTGAGTTGAGTTGCTCAAATTTTAAACAGAGCTCATCCATGGTTGTCTGTTTGAGACGCAGTTCCAGTCTCTAACTCGTCTTGGTCTCTAGTCTCCAAGAGGTTTATATTTGTTTCGTCTTCATTATCCTGCTGAAATATTGTTTACATTAGTATGCTAATATTAAAAATAAATTACATATTTTTTACTGTTGTAAATGAAATTAACTGTTTCTAAATAATTCCATTGTATAATGAGGAGATAAAAAAATTCTAAGATACTGACATTTGTTTCGATAACTGATTATCATCATCAGAATGACAGAAATTAATGTGATGTCTACCTGATGTTTAAAAATTATGTTTGGTAGACCAAGAAGTGACCGTTCTTGTGACTGGCTTAATATATATGAATAGTAAAAAAGAAGGATTGACTTGACGTTACAAATATTAAAGCTTAGATATTATTAGCCCTATGGGGATATCCTGTATATCTTTTCTCATTTAAGGTCAGTATAACTGTGCAATAATATAGGAAACCAAGGAAAACTTTATCTGGTGATTATTACTTAAGAAGACAGTTTAATAGTGGAGAACTCCCTAGATTCAGATGTTCATTGATGACTTAAAATTGTGGGTCTCTTAAATGTCTTCTAATTTCTAACTCTTCAAGGAAATCCAGTTCTTGCTTCTTTTCACAAATATGTAGTACTTCTAATTCTGTATTAGGTGTTAATAAATGTTTGGTGTCAAGTAGATGTTTTGCATAATGTGATTTTTCTGTTTGTGTTAATCTGTATGCTTCCAAGTATTCACTGTATTGAATTACAATACAGATGAAAACAAGCAGAAAAATACATTACGCAAAATATCTACTTGACACCAAACATTCATTAACACCTATTACAGAGCTAAAAGTACTACATATTGGTGAAAATGAACAGGAACTTAATTTCCTTGAAGAGTTAGAAATTAGAAGAGACTTAAGATACTCACAATTTATGAAGTCGTCAATGAATAGATACATCTATGGAGTTCTCCACTATTAAACCTTCTTCTTAAGTAATAATTGTAAAGATCAGCAGATATAGTTTTCCATGGTTTTCTATATCATTGCACAGTTATACTGATCTTAAAAGTGAAAAAGATATCCAGGATATCCCCATAAAAGTTTAATATTTGTAATGTCAATTTTTTTTCTATTCATATATATGAAGCCAGTCACGAGATAGTTAACTTCTTGGTCTAGCCAAACATAATTATTAAACATCAGATAGATATCACATAAATGTAACTTCTGTTATTCTGATGATAATAATCATTTACTGAAACAAATGCCTATTTCTTAAAATTTTTATCATTTCCTCATTATACAGTGGAATAATTTAGAAACAGTTCCACAAAGTAAGAGTCGAAACTGTAAACTCAATTATATTTTTTGTTTTAATTTCTACTCTTCATATTAAATTGCAACATCTATGGTGTCTTTTTACCTCTTACCTCACTATCTTGAAGTCTTCTTCTTTTGTACAATCTCTCTAATCTTTCCACATCGTCAGCTTTTCTTTGAACTTTTTGGGATTTGTGTCCCATATTTTGAGATGGAACCTAGTCGGGATGATTTTGGGATGATTTTGGTCCTCTAAAGCAGCAGGTTTGCCTAAAGTTAATAGAAAAATAATGAAATATCACCTATAATATTATGGCCACATGATACAAACTTCTTTAATTAACGTTTAGCATGAAAAATTCTCAAGAATGGGGCTTATTTGAAGGCTTACCTGTAATAAAATGCCTACTGCAGACCCTCTGGTTCTTTAGTTTACACTCCGTGAGATCGTCTCGCTTAATTGCTGCTAACCAGAGTTCTTTTCGTTATTGTCAGTAACAAATCTAAAGTTTAAAATGGTCGGCACTAAAAAGAACCTCACATCATCCCTATTGGAACGACTTCCACAATCAACTACAATACACGTATGTGGCATTTTCAATTAAAAACAACACTCATAAAGTCAATAAAATAATAAAATAACTTGAGTTTAGTCACAAAACAATCACGCAATGCACTTTAAAAACGTTTAAATCCTACAGTCTCTTACGAGGTTATAACTTTGCTTGCCCCCGGACGCCATTTTGAATTTATTTTGATAGGTCGTTGGAATGCCCTATTGTCTAGCGGCAGCTCTTGCCGATCTACCGTTTTCGTAGTTATAAACCTACAATTTCAACTCGTTCTTATATACTGTACACCATTTTCACGATTGAGATACTAAGTACTACTGCCACAAGGCAAATTTATTTCACACTTCATTTAATGAACGTCAAACAAAAAATAGACCACTTTTTGTCTGAGTCAATTTAGTACAGGCATTTTAACTGTGATCAACCGTTTCTGTTATTGAATTGAAATTAATTGTAGCTCCAAAACGATTCATTTTACACCTCAAGTATTATACATTTTTGAAATCTGGTGTCAGAGGCGCATCCAATTTTGAATATACAGGGTGTTCCAATTGATAAAACTGAGGGGCTGAGGGGGTGAATGTAACAAAGAGTATAGGTACGTAACCAGACGTCCCTCTTCAAATAATTTTTGACCTATTTTTACATTTTTTCATAAAAGTGTCTTCTTTGAAGTTATTCAAGGTGGATAGTTTTTATTGAAATTCAATAACATTGTTAGTGGCTTATTTAAAAGGTATAAAAAGCGACGTGTTCTGCGTTTTTGTTCATTTGAATATCTCCTATTGTATTGTCGTCACAATAATTATATTACACATTAATCTTAACTTACGAGTATAAGGACTGGTATGCGAGCCAATGGTAGCGGATCATGTTACTGCCCTGTCCGTATATTTAATCATAGCACTATCAATAATTTTGTGAATGGTTTAGATGGAAATAATTGGTAGGAATTTGGGTTTCGCACTCATAAGAAAGAATACTCTTTATGAAGACCTTAAAATTTATTTGTTTCAACGAAAGAAAAGCAAAGAAAAATTGTTCAGTTTCATTCCTTCGCATATCAAATTACAATTGTTTATTGTTATTATTGTCAATAAACTTAACAGCAATAGCATATTGTTTAACGAGTGACGAAAGTAGCATTTTCTGCAACGTCGACGAGTAAAACACTATACGTTTTCTATAACCATGGCCAGGGCTCCCGCTACCATATGTGCAAAGTGTGCAATGCACACGGGCGCCATCCTTTAGAGGCGCCAAAATCCGAGGTCCAAAAAAAATTGCAAAAAAAACAAAAATTAATTTTAAAATAAAAGTTGAGAAATTAAATAGGATTAGGTATAAATACGTACGAAATTTTATTAGTATATAATCCAGGTACTGCCGATTCCTATGTTGCGAGAACATGTCAGGCGGTAGTTTCTTGATTTTTTCTGTTCAGACATGAATAATGTCTGGAGCGTTATAACAGCGGTGCATAAAAACAAGTAATCCTATTCATTTTTACATTTAAAAGTTATTTTTATTTTGTCAAGTGTTGTGTTGTATAATATTTTGTTTACTACTTTTTTTTCTAAAAAAGTAAGTGCTGAATATCTGCTGACTGCAATTTGAACGGTTTGATTTTTTATAAAATGGTAAGTGTTCCCTACTTTATACTACCAATATTAACCCTTTATAGGATACTGGTTACAATTAATTTTTTACCCAAATATCTTTTTATTAATTGAAATGTCATGTACGAGTTTAAAAAAGTAATTAGTTTTTTATCCATAACTCACTTAGTTTTTATGCCGATCTTTTTTAAAAACCATTTTGTAGGGTTTTTAAGGGCTATAAGATCAAATTAGTTTGATCATTTTTCTGCCTTTATTTTTGAAAAGGTTTATGCTGAAAGGGCTCGAACAAATTGCTTTTTACTCAAATATGCAAACTTGGTGCTTATTATTGTGCTTACTTTAGAAGTTAATTCCTAATTCCCATGAGTACTAATTATGTATTTGTTTTTACAGGATAAAAGAAAGAGACCTTCAGGTACGAGGTTTCTCGAGCGAAAGAAACTGAGACTACAAGAAAGGGAAAAAATGGCTGGATCTTGCAAAACAAACAAGATTTCACGGAGACTATCGATGCGACCGAATCTCAAGATTGTAAATCCGTAATATCAGTAACCATGAGTGGACCATCTGAAATTTCAACAGGGGCGACCACGGTAACATAAGGTCCAGCAACAAGTGGCGGCGGTTGTAGCAGCAAAACAGCTTCTACTGATGCAGAGCCCGATGCAGCGATGACACCATCCTCGTCTACAGCACTTGAACAATCCACTTCAACTAATTCAGCTTCTGTAAGAAGTTCGGTAATGTCAGCTACCGAAATACCTGCTGCAAGTGACACTTTCGATGAAGGATTTAATGAGGCTAGTGTCGATATAATTCCGTCCGACCCTGGTTTGTGGCCCGAATAAATCGCCAATGAGATAGCTAGAATATTGGTCAAACGTGGTCCTCTCTGATAAACATCAGTGTTAGCTTTCCTAGTAATAAAGATTAGAAGAAAGTTTTCGAGCAACTACTTTGTAAGAAGTCTAGCAAATGGAGAAAAAGTCGAAAGAACTTGGCTTATTTACTCTATTTCTAAAGATTCTGTATTTTGTTTTTGTTGTAAGTTGTTTTGTAAAACTTTGTAAAACACTTTTTGTGATACAAATGGAGTATCTGTTTGGCAACACTTGCCTTTGCTAATGAAGTAACACGAAACGTAAATTTTACACAACAGTTATAAGAACCCGTGGGTAAATTTAAAAAAAAATGTTGGGGACATCTACGACTGTTGATACTCAACATCTGCGGATTTTAGAAACGGAAAAAAAATATTGGTGCGACGTGTTGGAAAGAATTATTGCGATTGTTGAGTATTTATCTAGACAATGCTTGGTATTTCAAGGATTTTCTAAATTACTTTTCGAACATGATAATGGAAATTTTCTAAAAGCTGTTGAGATGATTGCCTCTTTTGATTCAGTGATGAGGCAGCACGTTAGCGGAGTGTGTAACTCCCAAAAGAAATCAGTTGAAATGACTCATTATTTGGCGTGCAAATACAGAATGAAATAATTGAATTATTGACGTCTAAAGTAAGAATTAATATTTTAGAAATGGTTCGCAGTTCAAAAAATCTTTCAATAATATTAGATTGTACACCAGACACTAGTCATACTGAACAAAGTCTTGTTGTCCTGAACACCACTTGAAAAAAGGTTAAACTTAAGGAAATTTTTATTACGTTTATTCGAATACTGGACTCTACAGGGGAAGAAATTTGACAGAAATTTGGAAAAGATTAAATTTAGATATAAAAAATATTAGGGGACTAGGTTATGATAATAGGGCAAACATGAAGGAAAAGCATGTTGGGCTTTAAAAACGCATTCTTGTGCTGCTCATACTTTGAACTTAACAGTACATGACGCTTCTAAGGTGTCAGATGCTATAGTATGTACAAAAAGTACGAGGAGTAATAAACCCTAATTAAGTATGCAAAACCTTTACAGGGAGCACCATGAAATTTTTGATAAATCTCTTACTTTAAATTACATTTCTTCCCTAAATCTAAAAACCAGGTAGATCGACCCCGTATTTGTTTCAGTTGTAGCAAAGTTTAGGGTTTATTCATTGTTAAAGGATTAGCAGATAAGCAATAACGCAATGCAGTGGTGTGTATTTTGGGAAAAAAATACGTTTTAAATTATAATATAATAAAAAATGAAAAGAAATAATTATTGGAATACATTTATTACTTACATTTTATTCTATATCCGACTCGGAAGAGGAAGAATCGTTGTTGACATTAATAATAATAGGGTCGATTAAATCATCACAAATATTGTCAATTTTCCACATATTTGCCTCTACTTTGATAACATGCTCGATACAGTTTGTCCAATTTTCATTACTCACATGACTTACAGCACTCTCAGACAATTTCACAACATCGTTTATTTTAAAAGTAGTATTTTTTTTTCCAACTTCCCCCTTTACCTGAGCCCATATTAATTCTATGGGATTAAGTTCACAATGATAAGGGGGAAGTCGAAGAACTGATATACCACGAGAAGAAGCCATTTCTTCTACAATGTAGGTTTTGTATTTATTCTTGTTCATTCTTGCAATTCTGTAAAGATCTTTCCTTAGTGGATCTTTTGGAAACTTAATATTTTTCGAAATTAGCCACTCCAAAAGCTCTGCTTTACGCCAACGACTTGTGGGCAATGCTTCTCGTAACCGTGAATGGTAACTTGCGTTGTCCATAACAATAACAGCCCCTTTTGGAATCAGATCCAACATTTGAACAAACCATTCCTCGAAGACATCCCCATTCATATCTTCGTGATAGTCCCCCGTGCGTTTTGAAATAAAAGTTAATAATCCACCATCAACAAAACCTTCAGAACTTCCAACATGGACAATGATAAGTCTTTTTCCTTTTCCAGATGGTGGCTGCAAACCTAACGACAAACCACGAATGCCTGCCTTCCGCTTTTAATGTTTTCATCTTGCCAAGATTTGGAAACTGTATATCCAGCATTTATCCATGTTTCGTCTAAGTAGAAGATTTTCAAATTTTGTTCTCTGGCATGTCGAATGCTTCTTAAATAGTCTCTTCTCCAAAAAACTATTTCCGGTTTATCTATCAAGAGAGATTTTCTATTATGTTTTGTATATCTGAAACCCACATCTTTCAAAAGTTTGCATAATGTCATTCTGGAGAATTTTGGATAGTCCGTATCTTCTTGCACTGATGTCATAATTTTGTCAAGTGTTGGAATTTCCTTTCGTAAGTAAAATCCATGGACTTTACGCCTTAGTCTTTGTTTTAATGACTCATCGATCTCAATTGGTTTTCGACCTGAAGGAGTTTTAGGGGGTTGAAGAGTTCCATTCTTGCTTTCTTTTAGTAATCTATAAATTGTTGATTTAGCAACACACAACATAGCAGCCGTTAATTTCACAATATCATCAACACTTGCACTTGGATCCTTGTTTTTCAATGATATATAACAATTCAAGATCAGAGTTTTTTCATTTAAAGATAATGGACCTGTTTTTGGTCGTTTAGATGGTCCTTGGCTTATCGACATTGTTTGGTACTTGCACAATTAACATTCAACAAATGTTTTAAATATATTCCAACTGTTTACAATATTATGACAACCATACAACTTCATACAACTTTACTCAAAGAACTAATACTAAGTACTGATTTAATGTACCTACTTTCTTTTAAAATAATATTCCCGATAATGTTTCTAAGAAAACTGGGTTGTTTGGAAAATCCCTCTCAATAATCGAATAATATGTAAATAGGTGTAATCGTATTAAGCCGATTACAGTAGACCACTTGCCATTTAAAATTTCTGAGAAAAATTCCCCAAACACTACATATAGGAGTAATACAAATAAAAAATATTATGAATAAACGGGCATATCCGAACTCTGCCACAAAATAAAATTTTACCTGACTTGTATCAATTTGAGGATTACTGAAATGTTCGAACTGTGCCGCAACCATTTAGTTTAATCCTGTTAGAGTCATTAGGGTTTATAATAGATAAAATCGGAGGCCCATAGAATTATGTATATTTCTGAAAGGTTTCAAAGATTTCTTGAATTAAATATTTTGAAGAAATATTGATTGTTTTGATCGAAATTTAGGGGATTAGGGGAAGGATGTTGATGCACTTACACTATTGCCTAAAAATCAGGAAGAAGTATTTAATAGTGTTCGTGAATTACAATTACGAACGAACCGAGAAGAGGAATTTCTATTAACAGCAGACCAGGTATTTAAAATTATTGTGTTCTCTTGTTTTTCCAACCTTAATTTTTTATGTAATTCGGATTGTATTTTGATGGATGGGACTTTTAAATACTGTTCAACTTTTTTTTACAAAATGTTTACCATTCATGGTTTTAAAAACGGCTATTACGTACCTCTTGTTTTTTGTTTGCTGCCGGACAAATCAAGTCAAACATATTCAATTTTTTTTTTAATTTTAAGACAAAAATGTAAAGAAGTAGGCTTAAATTTTCAACCTAAAGAAGTCGTAGTAGATTTTGAACTAAGCATTCATAACGCTATTTATGAATGTTTTGGCAGAGATCAAATTCTTTTTGGTTGTAAATTTCATCTCTGTCAAGCTTGGTTTCGTAAGATTCAGGAGTTTCATTTGGTACAAGAGTACAGACAGAAAGGTTCTGTAATTGGCGAATACTTAAAAGTACATTTCGGTATTATGTATCTTAGTCCTGAGGAAGTTGTAGAATTTTTTTATAATGAACTACATTTTTTGCTTCCGAATGACGAAAGAGTTATATATAGAATTCCGAAATTATGTCAATAAAACATATATAACGCAAAATTCGATATTTCCACCACTTATTTGGGCAAATAATGCATCCTTTTTTAAGAGAACAACGAATTCTTGTGAGAGTTTTCATTCGCATTTCGGTGCTTCTTTTCACAAAGCACATCCAAACATTGTTCAATTTACTAGTGTGTTATTGGATTTACAAACGGAGGTATACGCGAAAATTCGTTCGGCAAACCAAAGCCAGAAAAAAACCAAAAAAACTATTAATGTTAAAATTAATTTCATGAATGATCATTTGGATCAATATAGGAAAAATGTTATTTCTCGCTTTATGTTTGTGAAAACGGTTGCATGTAAAAATCTTCCACACGTTTAATTTATTGTTTTTTTTTATATGTTTATGTATATTGAATATATTTTATTGTAATGTAGATGTAATTTTTTAGAAGTGGCAAATATACGTTGAAAATATATGTATGTTATTAATATTTTCTTATATTGAATTTGAGTACCTAAAGTTCAAGGTAAATTGTTAAAACAATGCTTCAAGAGAGATTGTCTGGGCTAGCAATATTAGTAATTGAACAAGAAATTTTTGGTGGTATAAATTTTAGCGATGTAATGAATGAATTTGAAAAAGCAAAGTCTCGGAAAATAACGCTACTAAAATAGCTGTTTTTTATTTTTCTATTGAACCTAGAAATCATTTTTAATTTTATAACGAAGTTACCTAGGTATTTGTTATCAGAAGTATCTGCATATTTTTTTAAATATCTAAGTATAAGTAGAAAGTAGTACTTACATATATGTAGACATTAGGCAATATTTCTGTTATTTGTTCCTAAAAAAATGTGATTTTTAGTGTCTGTACCCCATTAATTAAGTAAATGCTTTAAAATGGGTGTGAACAAGATTTCATTTTAATTTATTTTATTATGATTTTATTCTGTTTGTTTCATTTTGAAATTTTAGTCTACACATAAATATGACTTCTAAAGTTTATTTTTTTGCTTCATTTCAAGCAGTTACCTACCTACCTACCTACCTTCAAAAAAATAAATTAAAAAATATGATCCAAAATGCCTTAAGGGGCGGCCAAAATCCTTTTTTGCACACAGGCGCCTGTAGCGGGGGCCTTGACCATGACTTACTACATTGGATGTACAAGAAGTTTGACAGCAGTAGCGCCAGTCCATCGCCTGAGGAAGGTGATACAGCAAGAGCGGGTCACTGATTCAAACCTGTTCACCGCGATTTCGCCGGCAACGTGGAAGCCTCCATCAGAAGACAACCAACTCCATGTTCTGCCGAACTTTTTAGTTCGACATTTCATTCAATACACTTGGAAGTGTAAATTGTTTCTCTCGAAACAACTTCTATTTATGGAAATAATAAACAGTGCTTAATCTTGTTTTATTTTAGCCAAAGTATACACGCAAACCACACCATCCGAAGAGGGAAGGACATTAGCGCCTAGTCAACAAATAAGCCAACAAATAAGCAAGCGACACCATCCGAAGAGGGAAGGACATTTAGCACCCAGGTAATATAAAAACTCCTGAAAGCTAATAAGTCAGGAAACCTTTAACTGGGGAGGTAACTCCCTCCGGCAGTGAGTCCGCTGTCGGTATTAGCTTTCGACTTCAATCCTTACCACACTCAATCCTAAAATGTCCTCCCGACAACGCCGCAGCAGCAGAAAAACACCCAAATCATCCATCAGACAAATTTACGACGAACCCCTTCAACAACACACACCCTACAGACAAAAAGACGATCCCCTTCAATACTGTCCTGACACCCAACAATTTATACTCAGATCCCAACAACTTGCTGAACGCCCTCAGTGGCTTCTCGATTCACACACCAGTCTCGATGCTTACACTCCTCCGAAACCGAAAACATCCAACCTCTGCGAGAAAGAATTCCCTCTTCTCTCACCGGTTACTTCCAACACCACCTCACACGCTTCCAACATAACCCACCACTCCTCAACACCTTCCCCTCAGAACCCACCAAACACAACACCACGCTACCTACAAAACACAGACTACACAACACCACGCTACCAACAAAACACAGACTATAACCCACAAACCACATACACATCCTCAAGAAGGTCTTACGCTTCCTCCGTAAGATCCCAATCCCCTACACCCACCCTCACACGACAACCACATGTCCCCGACGAGGATGGCTTCACCCTCGTCGGTAAAACCAAATCCCGACCCACAACACCGACACCCATCAACAACCCCACATCCACCCACTCCATCAATAACACACCAGTACAAACCCTCAACCTGCGAAACCTCCCAACCCAATACGCCACTCAAAAATCCCTTTTCACCCTACTCAACACCTTCGAACTCCTACACGGCCACGTCCTCTTTCTCAAGGTAAACTTCAACCGCACCGCCCTTCTCAAAACGTCCTCCCCAAAGTCAGTCTCAACTATTCTGAGACAAATCCATAACTCTACTGGTGACAAAAACATCATCATCAACGTTCTTAACTCAACAGAACATCCACCACGTCCAGCCAACAAAACCCTCATACCCACCTACTCTTTTGTCTGCAGGAATGTAGACACCACTGTCAGCCCCGAAGAATTTGAAGAAATTCTTCACAATAAACAAATCCCCTTTCTCAAAACTTGGCGTATCGTGGCCAAAGCCACCAACAAACCCACTTCGATGCTTCGCATTGTTACCACCTCCGAAGCCCACTACCACCAGGCCCTAACCTCCGGCCTCTCTTTTCACGGCCTTCCACATCGATGCGAGCCATCGAACACAAATCCACTCCCCCCAGTGTCCAAATATTGCAGTCGATGCACCCAAACCGGACACTCCTCCGAATCTTGTCGGTCTAAACCGATATGCCCCTCTTGCGGCCAAACAGGCCACCGAACCGAAAATTGCCCCAAGTCCGGCACTCCTAAATGTACCAATTGCGGTGGTCCACACCCCGCTTTCCACCCTCGCTGCCCCCACAGGCTATCGACACCTAAAACCCCCCAAGAGACCGCACCAGTCACCCTCGAAAAGCCACCCACACCTTACGACCTCTCAACCGACTCTAAAATCCTCATAGAAATACTCACCGTCACACTCATGAATGCCATCCCCAACTCGAGAGATGTCATAGCCGAAACACTTCGTCACTTAATTCCTTCCATTTATCGACACAACTGCTCTATAACAAATATAGGCAGGCGTGCTCACTTTGCTTTCACTCCCATCAGGAGTGAAAGCGATCCAAATTGATCTGCGAGTTCCATCCACCCCGTCGGTGCTGCAGGTTTTTCACGTTTTTTCCTGTAGCATAGTGAATTTATTCGCTAGCCAAATGGGCCGACGTACGACGACGACGACATCGGTACCAGTTACTCATCACAATGTCTGAAACAATCATTCTAAAACTTTCAAATTCAACATTTTAAGAAATAAACTCAATTACCTAATATTTAAAACAATTTAAACTTTCTCCCTTTTCAAAATTCTACGTTCAGGTACCACACCGCTTATAAACACACCTTTTCAACGAATTCCACGCCTCGAATTCGAGAAAAGCCAGTCGCCACCACCCGAGATCATCTACATAGATTTCAATGTCTCCTAGTCACTTTTCCAACAAATTTCAAATAAACTAAAAATTTCCAAATCCAATCCCAACGCTTCTATCAACTCTCATGGCATAGGAGACACAAAACCCCCAAGAAAAATATTTTCATCTTCCAATAATCTAATCACTCACCTCGCTCTATTAACTATCCGCAACACAACGTGGTTCGTCTTATTCATTTTCTACCTTTACCAGACACTTCTCAATATCCCATTCCGACACCATTAAAACCACGTTCGCTCAAAAACATTCAGCTTCGCTGCTGATTGTTCCTGCCTCTCTCTCCGGTTGATTTCTAGCAAAAACACAACTCACCCACAACACTTTGTCAATTTCCCATACACCTCTTTTTCTCTCAACTTTCCATACACTTTTTAATAAAAAAAAATAAAAAACTGAATTTTCAGCCCTACCCAAATCTCAAGCCAAGTCAAGACGCGCACTAAACCACCCACAAAAGCACCCCCAACCAGCCCTGAAGAGGAAACGAATCCTATAACAGGGCCTTACCCCAAACAAAAATATACCCAAATAAAAACACTACAAGTCCAAACCTCAAAATTCACGAACATCTCTCTCTCTCTTTTTTAAGTTTGACAGAGTTGAATTATCTTTAAAGTGATCTCGACGAAATCTGCAATTTACCATGCTTGTTTTGGCATCTACCTTTATATTATAATTGAACGTTTCTAAACTTTTGCCATATACATAAAAATCCTAAAAATGAAATCTAAGACTGCAACAATAATTTTATTTAATTATTAATTTACAAACTTTGAATAACTCAATACTTAAAAAATGTATTGTGTATTTTAAAATTTATTTTTGATTTACATATTGATTCATAATTATATTAGAACAGTTATTTGAAAAGATTTAATATCTGAAATTGCAACCACTTACTTTCGTCACTAGTGACGAAAGTTAACGTTATGGGATTTTCTATCGCTGATGTCGGAAACTGACGTTTTCGGCAGAAGTAAAACGAGACGAAGGTTGTTGAGTTTTAAATGATTATAGAAAAAATATTTTTTTTCATTGGTAATGTATAAAGTTATATTTTTCTCTGGAATGTTCAAATTAGTTTTATTTCAAACTAATTCCATCTTCATTTTTTAATAATATTTGTGACCACTCTGTTTTAAAAATGCTTTGTACATAATAGGAAGTGTGAAAAGCATACGACTGTTTTGACAATGATTAATCGAGCATAAAATTAGAATAATGGTTTCATTGTGTCCATAATTGGTATGAATAAATCTTAATTACAACTATTATTGACAATAAACAATAATAATCGTATTTGGAATTAAATAATTTGTTCCACTTTTCACCACAAATGAATTGAATGAATCAATAATAATTGTCTATTTATATATTATTTAGGTTATTTTCCTATCGGTGTGCATATTTTTATCGTTTTTATCATACTGGCAAGATTGCATTTGAACGGAATTTCCATGTTGGTTTAGTTTAGTTTTTTGGGACGTTTATTATTTATTTTTAATTTTAAAATCATTTTCCCGTGTTATTCTGCGTTGTATTAGTCAGGAAAGTAGTTGTTTTTCTCTTCGAAGAACGGTCAGGCTAATATGTCGAAATTATTGAAATTTTGACTAAAACGTAGGTGCAGTAGAAAACCGAAATTTATTTTTGATATAGACGCACCTCGTATTTTATGAGATTTTAATTCATTTATATATATATATATATATATATATATATATATATATATATATATATATATATATATATATATTGGAACAGTGCAAAGGTATAATAGCCAATAAATAACATAATTAATGTGAAGAAAAGAAAAATAAACTCTAACGAATAGTAAATATAACAAATTGACATGTAATCCAAGTGAGGTTATATTAATCACACATTGCAAGGATTAAAATAGACGTAACTAAGAAATCCTAATTATCACTTGCTTTCATTAATAAAAAAAAATCATAGTATTTAAAGCAATAGTAGTAAATAATAATATAAAACATTACAGAGATACAACAGGAAATTAAAAACAGATTGTAGCCATGTAATTCACAAATAAATATAAATCATTTAAAATTCAAAACATTCAGACACAATAACAATCAACAAACTTTAATTGTAAATGTTAATATTTAATTATAAGAGTGTAATTGAAAATGAACCGAGCAGTTAATGAACAAACGGAAGACTTTCAAAATGAATTTTAATATAGTTATTATTTTAATATAAATTTAGAGAAATTTTGAGTATGGTGACAATTTATATTCATGATGAACTCTACAATGAATTTACTCATGATTCAGATATTTTTATTTAATTCAATAGTTCTTATGTAACTTTTTGATCATCCTGGTACATAGCGATTTACAGAAAATTTAATTAATTTCATGAAATCAAGTTAGTTTTTTTTGAAAGGTCTATATAAATCTGTGTAGAATTTGACAGATGGATTATTATATTTCAATCGTCAAGGGTAGATGTACAAAATTGTGTCCTAAGAATTTAAGAGAGAAAAAATGAACTGAAATGGAGGAAGCCTTATTGAAAATTGAGGAGAGTGGTTAAAAAACTTGGAGTATGAGGAAGAATACCATGATAAATTAACAAATTACATATAAAATTAGATAACAAATACAGAACTTACCTCAAGTAAACCAGGACTAAACTGTGAGTCATTTATTTCAATACTAAACATTACATCTTGAAAGTGCATAGGTATATTTAGAACATTTTCCGTACTTACAAACATTCAACTCAATATTATCGAAGCCATATAACTGTAAAGAGACAGAAATTGTGTTATTAGTGATAATTAAGAATATTTTTGATGAATTTTATAATAGTAAATTGTAGATAATAAGAAATAATTTAATCAACTTACCAACAATATGAGCTCATATAAACTATTATATTTATAATCTGAAAGTATTTCAATATTCCCATATTAATTTCAATCATTTAACAAATAATATTCGTTTCATTTTAAATCTTGCATATAATAACCTTACTCTTACTAAATAATTTTATCTCTCAGAACAGTTTTCAGATTATACCTAGATAAGTTATACATCCAGTGGTCTGGTCTGAATTTAAGGAAGGAATTTTAATGTTTTGAATGTTCAATGAATTAAATATAATTATTTGTATAAATTTACAATTAGTGTGTCGGTTATTTTCCCAATTTTCAGGAATCAGAAGACGACAAATGTTTTATTCACTGTGGATTTAAAAAATCTGCAGTAAGGTAGGCAACCCTATCTACGCCCACATACAGAATTCTTTGAAATAAATATACTATATGTAAAAGTTTATTTTTCTTTAAATTTGGTTACGTTCTCGTTAATTTTTAAGCCCTACCTTATCATGATATAAAGTAAGAATATTAAATATGCGTTTAACAATATACAGGGAGGACATGTAGGTATATCCGCCGAATTTACACTCATATATTAAACTTACAGATAAATATAAAACATAAAAATTAACAACCATATATGCATCATATACACACAGAGAAAAACGAGACGATACCAAACTGACGGCCCAACGTGGGGCAAATGTGTTTACAAACCAGACGAAATAGAATCTAAATAGTAAACACAAGATAGGGTTATTTAATTTCAAATATTTTTAAATAGTTATTTAAAATTCTATTTTAAAAAAATAGAATGAATAATAAACATGTGAAGCATAATTGTATATACATATGATCAAGATGGAAAACAAGAAGCAATTCAAGGATCTAAAGATCACGGATTTGAGACGAGAACTGGGAAAGCGTAAATTGGATACCAAGGGGAATAAGGTAACACTAGAGGAACGATTACGTGAAGCACTCAGATCAGAAGGAATAGATGTAGAAAAATATTACTTTGATATAGAACACGGAGATGGAGTTGAAGAAACGGAACCACAAATGGATACCAATCATATGCTCATGCAATTAATGAGACAGATAACAGAAGATGAAAGAAAAAGACGAGAGGAAAAATTAGAAGATGAAAGAAAAAGACAAGAAGAAAAATTAGAAGAAGAAAGAAGAAGACGAGAAGAAAAATTGGAAGAAGAAAAGAAAAGACAGGAGGAAAAATTTGAAATATTAACAAACATAAATAGAATAACAGAAGAAATATTTAAGCAAAAAGTGGAATATAAGGAACAAACTGAGAAGATAGAAGAAAGATTGAAGAAGATAGAAGAAAGATTTGGAAATGAAACAGAAAACTTGAAAAGGAGACAAGAAGTTATAGAAGATGTACAAAAGCGACAAGAGCAAGAATTAGATAATATCCAACAAAATATTACACAGGACATACGGAAAGGCATAGACAACAAGCTAGAAGAAATAAAGGAAGATGTTCAAAGAGGAACCGACAAAAGAATCGGTGATAGTCATATAGCTATTATGAGAAATAAGAAATAAATAGAAAAAATGGAAGAAAACTTGAAATTAGGTATTACCACCCATATAGAAATAGTAGAACAGGAAAACCAAAGAACGAAAGAAGAATTAAGAAATGAAATAAGAAAGATAGAAGAACAAAGAAAATTTGAAAGGAAAAATATAATGGTAAACACAGTAAGGAATTATCACATTGATGACAATATCAAATTTGATGGAAATATAAAGAAAATACATCCGAAAATTTTTATCAGAGCTATACAGAACAGATTGAAGATTTGGGACAAATTTGAAGACCAAAAAGAAATCATTAGAGGTTTTTTGACAGGACACGCACAAATATGGTACACAAGCAAAGAACTAGAATTGAATAGTTTTGAAGAATTCAGAGAGGTTTTCTTGAATCAATATTGGGGTGAAATCAGTCAAGGACAAGTACGTGAAAGATTGTATTTTGGAAGATACCAAGAAAACAGGACCACTATGTACAATTATGCGTTACTGTTATATACACAAGCTAAATTCTTAGATCCTCCAATTTCAGAGGAGGAAATAGTTACATATTTGTCCAGACATTTTAAGCCTCAAGTGGCAGAAACAATAGTGATTAATAATTTAAAAACATTCGATCAATTGACTGGTTATTTAATGAGAATAGAAAGAAACATACAGAGAGACTTTATTAATAACAATTACAATGTAAATAGACAAGATACACAATTTAGACAACAATCAAGATACACATATAATAATAATAACAGAAACTATAATAATAATAATACTCAAACTAGTAACTTCAATAATTTTAGAAACAATAATAGAGATAATAGACAAAATTTTAATAACAATACAAATCAAAATAGGCGAACAGAAAGTGAAAACATTAATAATAATAACGATAGAAATTTTAGAAATTATCCTAATTACAGAAATGATAATGACAATAACAACAGATATAATAATAGATTAAGGAGATCAAATTCAGATAATGATATCAGACAAAGTAATAATGACTATTTGAGAAATCATAATAGTAATAATAACAGTTATGTACAGCATAATGAAAATAGAAGGGTACAATTTCAAAGAAGACGTAGTTTAGATTTAAATACAAACAATCAATCTCCAATAAATAGGCAGGAGCAACGTCCACAGGAAGACGACTCCTCAAATAATCCTACAGAGCAACATTTTCATTAGAGGGTGTCAGGAGTAGTGATCTATATAGTTACTGTCATCCACGTGAGTTCCTAATTTCAGAAGATCACCTGGAAAAGGAAGAAACAATAGATTTAATAATTATAAATACAACAATAAACAATCATGAAATAAGTGTAATAGTAGATACTGGATCAGAAATTTCTTTGATAAGCGAATCATTAGTAAATAAATTGAAATTAAGCAAATACGTGATGAATATACCAAAAATAAATCTAATTACAATGAACTCTAAGAAATTAACAGAGTCAAATAAATCAATAATAATAAATTTGGAACTAGGGGGAAAGGAAATAGCTGTACAATTGATAATCGTGAAAAATATGGATTATGATGTATTACTGGGATCGGATGAATTAAACAAACATCAAGCTAAAATTAATTATGAAGATAGAACTTTTAGGATAGAAGATGTTATAGTTTATTTTAAAGGGAAGAAATTACAATATGAAGAAGAAAAGAAAGTAAATTATATTTCAAATGAAGGAAAAGAAGGAATAGAGAAATTTGAAGAAGAAGTAGGACAAGGAGAGAATTTTATAGAAGAAAGGAATTTGATAGAATTCAATGAAGAGAGAACAAATAATTTTAATTGGAATGGTATTGATATAGCTTGTGATAAGAAATATGAATGGGATATAAGAAAGTTGATGGAGAAGTATAAAGGATTGTTTTCAGAAGAGGCAAGAGTGGCTAAAGATTATGTACATGAATTAAAAGTGAAGAATATGGAAACTTTCAAAACAATGAATTATCCGATTCCATACAAATATAAAGAGGAAATGAGAGAAGTTGTGAAGAAACTGTTGAAGGAAGGAATTATTGAGTATAGTACAACCCCATATATTAACCCAATTGTTATAGTTAAGAAGAGTTCAGGAGATTTACGTATTTGTCTTGACGCTAGAAATATAAATAAACATACAATTCCTGAGTTTGAATCACCTCTCAAGATAGAAGCAATTTTAGGAAGAATTTCAGTGGCAAAAGTTTTCACGAAAATGGATCTGAAGCATTCATTTTGGTTGATTCCTTTGGCTGAGAATAGCCGAGATTACACAGGATTTATGATTGATGGTGTTGTATACCGATTTACAGTAGTACCATTTGGCTTACAGTCAAGTACATCAGCATTACTGAAAGCACTGCATAAGATATTAAATCAATACGAAAATTTCACTTTACACTACATAGACGACATACTAATTTTCTCAAGAAATGAAGAAGAACATTTAAAACATGTACAATTGATTATGAAGGCTTTAGAAGAGGCAGGATTGAAACTGAATATAAAGAAGTGCCAATTTTTTCAACATGAAGTAGTCTATTTAGGTTATAAACTCGATAAGACTGGAATTTCTCTAAGCGAAGAAAGGATAATGATCATTCAAAATTATAAAAGACCAACAAATTTGAAAACTCTAAGAGGTTTCTTAGGACTCCTGAATTATTTTAAACGACTAATACCCAATTTAAGTGAAAAGGAAATGCCATTGTTAAAATGTTTGAAGAAGAATGTTAAGTGGAATTGGGATGATAAAACAGAGGATGCATTTGTAAAAATAAAACAAGAATTTACGGAACAAGTAAAAATATATCATCCTGACTACAATCAGACTTTCATATTACAAACTGATGCATCATTATATAGATTTGCTGGTGTATTACTACAAAAATATAAAGATAAATATGTACCTGTATCTTTTGTCTCTAGGATCACGAGAACAGCAGAGAGAAACTATAGTGTGAGTGAGTTAGAACTGGCCTGCATCATATTTTGTGTGACAAAGCTACGGTTCTATTTGATAGGTAACCATTTCCATTTGGAGACAGATAACCAGGCTTTAACTACGATCTTGAATAACAAATATGGTAATAGCAGGATACATAGATGGAGTCTCATCCTACAGGAATACTCTTTCACAATTAAGTATCTACCAGGAGTGAAAAATGTAGTGGCTGATGCAATCTCGAGAATGGATGGAGAGAATCTGAAAGAAAAGAAAGAATTTAAAATAGGTGTACAATTAATGAAAACTAATAATATAGAAAATTTTACAAGTCTACAAATAATAGAAGATCAGAAAAACTTAAGTGAAAAAGAAAGGAGTAAATGTTGTTCGAACAAGGATAATTTTTATTACAAGATAATTGATGGACGTGAAGTATATGTAATAACAAAAAATTTGGCTATCCAGTTATTAAAAGAACTACATGAAAACTATAATCACATAGGAGTAAGAAAAACACATGTGATTTTCAGAGAGGCTTTTGTTTGCAAGAATGATCTAAAAATGTGTAAGCAAATAATTAAAGCTTGTCAATTGTGTCAATTTGCAAAGGAGAAGAATCACCACAATGAGAATATAACTAGATCTATCATTACTAAACAACCTTTAGAACTGATAGCAATAGATTTCATATCCAATTTAACACCGAGCAAAGAAGGAAATTCACACATATTTGTGATAATTGACCATTTTTCTAAGTATACAGAAGCCTATGCTTGTAAAAGAACAAATAAAGAAACAGTGAAGAAGTGCCTAACAAATTTCTTTGCACAGCATGGATCACCACAAAAATGTCTGATGGACAATGCCACATATCTAAATAATGAGAATTTCAAGAGATGGTTGAAATCTTCACACATCCAACCTTTATATACCTCTGTAAGACACCCCAATGCCAACCCAGCAGAGAGAATAATAAAAGAAATTATCAAATATCTAAGAATATTAGTTCATCATGAACATAATTTGTGGGAAGAGAAACTAAATAAAATAATAGATTGTATAAACAACATACCAAGTGGAGTAACACAACGAGCACCTATAGAGATCATGAAGAATATTCCAGCAAATAGACCTTGGATAAACACATTAGAACTAGAATATGAAAAAATTATAGAGAACACAAAAGAAAGAATTCTCAAGAATGCGCAGAAATATATTAAAAAAGGAATTAAGAGAAAGAAAAAGGTATCTTTTAAGAAAGGGGAGTATGTTTTACTAAAAGCACATAGGAAACCTATCAAGAAAGACAACAAATGTGAGAAGCTACAACTAATATATGAAGGTCCATATACAATAGCCAATGAAAACGGTATAAATAGTTATAGGTTGCAGTATCCCGATTCAGGAAGAAATCGAGGAATATTTCACGTGACACAACTATATAGATACACCTCACCCTAATGAAACCTTAATAATAGTTAGATAACTCAAGTGTATATAGAAACTTTAATTTATAGGAATAGAGTTTGAATATATTATTAGGATAGCATTTTAGAAAACAGAATACATAAGAAATGAATAGTCATAGTTAGAATAAGTTTCATGATAGTTAGAATAAGGAATTCAAAGAACTAATTTATGAACACTTACAAACAAATTCTAGAGTTCAGAAGAACTTAGAATTATATTTGCAAAAGTTCAGGGAATGTTGGAACAGTGCAAAGGTATAATAGCCAATAAATAACATAATTAATGTGAAGAAAAGAAAAATAAACTCTAACGAATAGTAAATATAACAAATTGACATGTAATCCAAGTGAGGTTATATTAATCACACATTGCAAGGATTAAAATAGACGTAACTAAGAAATCCTAATTATCACTTGCTTTCATTAATAAAAAAAAAATCATAGTATTTAAAGCAATAGTAGTAAATAATAATATAAAACATTACAGAGATACAACAGGAAATTAAAAACAGCTTGTAGCCATGTAATTCACAAATAAATATAAATCATTTAAAATTCAAAACATTCAGACACAATAACAATCAACAAACTTTAATTGTAAATGTTAATATTTAATTATAAGAGTGTAATTGAAAATGAACCGAGCAGTTAATGAACAAACGGAAGACTTTCAAAATGAATTTTAATATAGTTATTATTTTAATATAAATTTAGAGAAATTTTGAGTATGGTGACAATTTATATTCATGATGAACTCTACAATGAATTTACTCATGATTCAGATATTTTTATTTAATTCAATAGTTCTTATGTAACTTTTTGATCATCCTGGTACATAGCGATTTACAGAAAATTTAATTAATTTCATGAAATCAAGTTAGTTTTTTTTGAAAGGTCTATATAAATCTGTGTAGAATTTGACAGATGGATTATTATATTTCAATCGTCAAGGGTAGATGTACAAAATTGTGTCCTAAGAATTTAAGAGAGAAAAAATGAACTGAAATGGAGGAAGCCATATTGAAAATTGAGGAGAGTGGTTAAAAAACTTGGAGTATGAGGAAGAATACCATGATAAATTAACAAATTACATATAAAATTAGATAACAATTACAGAACTTACCTCAAGTAAACCAGGACTAAACTGTGAGTCATTTATTTCAATACTAAACATTACATCTTGAAAGTGCATAGGTATATTTAGAACATTTTCCGTACTTACAAACATTCAACTCAATATTATCGAAGCCATATAACTGTAAAGAGACAGAAATTGTGTTATTAGTGATAATTAAGAATATTTTTGATGAATTTTATAATAGTAAATTGTAGATAATAAGAAATAATTTAATCAACTTACCAACAATATGAGCTCATATAAACTATTATACTTATAATCTGAAAGTATTTCAATATTCCCATATTAATTTCAATCATTTAACAAATAATATTCGTTTCATTTTAAATCTTGCATATAATAACCTTACTCTTACTAAATAATTTTATCTCTCAGAACAGTTTTCAGATTATACCTAGATAAGTTATACATCCAGTGGTCTGGTCTGAATTTAAGGAAGGAATTTTAATGTTTTGAATGTTCAATGAATTAAATATAATTATTTGTATAAATTTACAATTAGTGTGTCGGTTATTTTCCCAATTTTCAGGAATCAGAAGACGACAAATGTTTTATTCACTGTGGATTTAAAAAATCTGCAGTAAGGTAGGCAACCCTATCTACGCCCACATACAGAATTCTTTGAAATAAATATACTATATGTAAAAGTTTATTTTTCTTTAAATTTGGTTACGTTCTCGTTAATTTTTAAGCCCTACCTTATCATGATATAAAGTAAGAATATTAAATATGCGTTTAACAATATACAGGGAGGACATGTAGGTATATCCGCCGAATGTACACTCATATATTAAACTTACAGATAAATATAAAACATAAAAATTAACAACCATATATGCATCATATACACACAGAGAAAAACGAGACGATACCAATATATATATATATATATATATATATATATATATATATATATATATATATATATATTATTAATAATATTTGACTTGTATACTTACTTTTATTGTGGAATTTTAGATGATTATTATTTTATATTTAGAATTTTTATTTAGATTTGGCTAGCTCAGTTGGTTATTATTATTATATTGTTTTGTAATTTATTTTATTTTAATTATTCGGGAGCATGAAACCCCTTCTACTCTTCGAGTCCTGGCATTCAAAACTTATTACCTTCATTTAAATAAAAGAAAACACTTTACTTATAACAACATTTAATTTTAAATTCAATATTTTATATGTGATAATAATTATTTGAGACGCCTATGGTCACCTCTAAAGAAATTATTGATTTTATATTTTGAACGGTGCGCATGCTCAAAATCCAGTCATGCGTAAAATGAACATAATTTTAATAACGTGAGATGGAGCTTCTGTGGCTCATTAAAATGACATAGTATTAACAATCAAGAAACATTTAGATGGTTTAAAACATACCAGAATTTATGTGAAGAATATACATGAAAATGTTATCAATATGCTGTGGAAGAAAAGTATTAAAAGATTTATATAGACATGGAATTATTATACAATTTATAAACAGATAGACAGATTACATGGAAACAAGTTAAGCATCATCTTATGTTAAAATGGCGTACGTACTTTTGAATTATTTATTTATTGAAATTAGGCCTTTTTTGTTATTATTAAAGATTTCATTTATTAACTAATTAAATAAAGTCCGTTTTCTTTATATTTTAGATCGATCATTGTTGTGAATGTTTATCAAAATACGAAACTAAGCACTTATTTGAGTTTTTTTTCTTATTATTGGCCAATAATAGTTTAAAAGAACACTGACCTGATGCTCTGGAATTTGGATAACTCTTCTGGACCCCAGGAATACTTCTCTGCAGTTCCAATACCAATTTCTTCAGAAATTCTGCTGGTTTTTTGCAGAACAACTGTGTCTGATTATCGGTGAGTACTACACAAGATTGTTTTTCATAGTTATATTTATTAAGTTATTTAGGGAATTTCATAAAAATTTCGGGAACACTCTAGCACACAGTCCACACCTTTCGACGGCACTTCTAATAATCCACGCTTCCCCTCGATTTTCACTTTTTTTCAACAAACAAAGTCTTTTGTTTGTTTTCAGGTCACTATCTACCAAAGTTTGTTTCAATACTTGTTGATTGCAAATTATATCTGTCATTTTGTTTCTAACCGATCAGATATTGTCCTATGCAATTGAATTATTTGATTTGGGTTTACTTAATAGAAAAGTTCATAAATATACTATTTCACATTTCTAATATACTTGTAAAGAGTCTTTTGAAATTTAATCATACAAATAAATTAAAGTTGGTTACATACATAGATGTTGTTTAAATAGTTCTATCTAATATTGTCATAAACAATCTATTATTGTTACAATTATATGACTTAAATCATAAATCCTTTTATGTATTCTCCATCTAATTCTTGTATTAACTTATTTCTACTAATGCAATTAATAAATTATTATTTAATCTCATGTTCATTTTACAGACATTCATCATTTTCTTTATGTTTAATTGTTTATCTATGAAAAAATATACTCCTTATTCTAATAAATATTTATATTTGTATTCTAATGTAACTACTTATATTTAAAATTCTCTTGACTTGATTATATAATTGTTTCTTTTTTTAGGTGAACAGCTGATCACGTTACAGAAGATATTCTTCGTCTTAGGCAACTTTATTTACATCATTACATTGGTTTGGCAATCTCTATATTTTATGTTATTATTAAGGTATTAATGTCCAAGCTTGGAAGAAAAACAGTAACAAGAGTTTTCTTTAATTAACTTGCCGTTACCCCAATATTCGTGGTTTTATACCTAATTAGTCGGCAAAGACTATCTCGTATTTAGTTGTAGATAATGGAGTTTTACAAGAACATATATGAACAATATGGTAAATATGCAGTTCAATCATTAAAGAATTGGTCAAAAACTAAAATGAAACTAGCGAAAGAATATAATAGAAGATGTTTCTTACTTAAATGTAGAAGAGAAGGTAACACACCAAATCACATTCATGATGCCACTGTTCCATTGACTGACCTTTTACATCGACAAAATATCCATGTGAAGAAGAATACCAGTTTTTTATTAAGGTTAGGACATAAAATCATTAATATTGAAATATCCAATAATCAAAAAACTATTGTAAATCTAAAACATAATTTAAATTTTTTAAAAACTGGAATCATACAATCAACTTCTGAGTATATTTTTAATAATTTTTCATTTCGTCAAACAAAAACCTATAATAAAATTTTTTACTCAATAAAAAATAAGAACATTAACAAATTAAATAAACTTAGAGAGAAAGAATTTGAAATAAAACTAAATACAAGCCCTAAATGGATAAAAAACCTTACTAACATTGATATTCCAAATGACATTTTGTGTTTTTTATCATTAGGTCCTAAATTTAGTATAGAGCCAATTCTAGGAAAAGATATTCAAATAAAACATTTACTAGCAGATGTTGAATGAATTACATCACAAACTTCAGACGACCATTTGAAAAAAACATTAATAGCAAAATCAACAAATATAATTACAAATCAAATAAACCAAAAACCAAATAATTTATTCTTTCGTAATTTATACTATAAAACAAGAGAATTTTTGAAGATGAACTCAAATATAATTGTAACTAACAGTGATAAAGGTAACTGCACTGTTATTATGTTTAAAGAAAACTATATTGAGCTATCTACAGAAATTCTAGATAGTAATTCTTCTTATATCGTATTAAACAAAGATCCTACACTAACAATTCAGAATAAATGTAACACTATAATTAAAAAATTGTTTAATGCAAAACAAATAGATAAAATTACGATAGATAGACTTACTTGTTATAATGGAATTCCTGCTAAATTCTATGGCCTTCCCAAAATTCATAAACCAATATTATCAATTAGACCTATTGTAACTTCTATAGGTACACCAACCAATTTATTAGGTTCATATATCACCGATATTTTAACAAAGGCGTATAATTTGAATACAGAATACTACATTAAAGATTCATTTGAAGTTTTTAATCAATTTAACAAATTTCAATTACCTGATAATCATGTAATTTGCAGTTTAGATGTTGTTTCCTTATTCAGTAATGTATATTTAGAATTTGCTTTAAGAGCAATTGATAAAAAATGGAATGAAATCAGTGAACATTGTAAAATATCTAAAAAATATTTCCAAGAAATTATTACATTCCTGTTTGAAAATACCTATTTTACATTTAACGATAAAATATATAAACAAACTTTTGGTACTCCAATGGGAGCTACAATTTCTCCCATTATATCTTGTTATGCAATGGATAATTTATTGGATACAATTATACCATTGTTACCATTTAAAATAATTTTCTTAAAAAAATACGTTGATATTATTTTAGCATTACCAAAAACTAATTTAGATGAAGTTCTTTCAATATTCAATAACTATGATCCATATATAAAATTTACAATAGAAAAAGAAGACAGTAATCAAAGTGTACCATTTCTAGACACAAAATTTATAAGAAATAATGATAACACATTGTCTATTGATTGTTACAGAAAACCAATTAGCTCAGGAAGATTCATGAACTATTGGTCTTACCATAAATATTCAATGAAAATTAACTTAATTAAACAAATGAGAAATAGAATAACCAAAATATCAGATCCTATTTTTCATGAAAAGAACTTAAAAGCTTTATATCATCTATTTTTGGATAAAAATAAAATAAAAATAAATTAGTTAAAAACATACTATTTAATTATTCTCCAACTATAGACATTGCAGACATTAATATTAGAAACGACCAATCAGATAATATAAATTATTATGTATCTTTACCATATATTAAAGAAATAACACCACAGTTGAGTAGGATTTTTAAACCAATGAACAACATTAGAATTGCCAATAAAACATGCTTAACCATAAAATCTATTTTCACTAATTTGAAAGACAAAACTTCAATTCTTAATCTTTCAAATGTAATATATTCTATTCCATGCAAAAATTGTGATAAAAAATATGTTGGTCACACTGGTCAGAAATTAAAGAACCCTATAAGTCTCCATAAGAGCGATTGTAAGTTACATCCTGAAAGATGTGCTTTATCTGAACATGTAATTGATAATGATCACTTTATGGATTTTGAATCTGTTAATATTTTGGACATACAACCAAATACCAAAAAAAGATTTTTCTTAGAAATGGCTCATATATTTCAAGAACCTAATACTATCAACAAAAAAAGTGATCATAATAATCTGAGTGATATTTATTATTATCTACTAACAATTGATAATAAAAATAAATAAATTTCAAATTCTTATTTGATGATTTTTAGAAATAATTTTATTTTAGGTAAATGATTTTAAAAATGTTTTCAATACTTTTAAATTATTAAGATGACCTGATGACATGTATAATAATTTGAGGTTGAATTTTATATAATAAAAGAAGAATATTCGAATAACTATTAACCTATATTACAAATATAACCAATTTTCTGCTTTTGTTTTCAAAAACGTTTTAGCATATAAAGAAAATGTTTACATTCATGAATCTGTCAAAATGTCAAAATTTTTTTAAAAAATTCAAATATCTCAATTTACTTATCCTTGATAATGGAAATAAAAGTTTCCGAAAGCTTGGAAGAAAAACAGTAACAAGAGTTTTCTTTAATTAACTTGCCGTTACCCTAATATTTGTGGTTTATATATATATATATATATATATATATATATATATATATATATATATATATATATATATTGTAATGTTATATTATACATCCAAAAAAACCTTTAAAGCTTTTGCCAGCTCAATCGAACACTATTACTATAACACCTCAGGCTGTGAAGGTTTCATCGCTTATAAATCAATAAAACAAGATTCTAATTATTCCCTGTTGTATAATGTATGTGAAAATATAAATCGATATTGATACCTACTAAAATGTACATATAAGTTAAATTCCGTTTTTTTCTAACTGATGTTCTAATAATTAGTCCAATAAATGTCTGTCTAAATTTGAGTACCCAAGTATAATGAAAATGTTTTTATTGCATTGTATTATCGAATGGTTACTGACCTTATCACTCTGTCCACAACTGGTTAAATGTCTATCTGCACTATCCAATCTTCTGTTATCAGGCTTCTTTCTTTCTATTCTGCACGTTCAAAATTTTTTCTTCTGTCTGATAAATGTCTCCTTTTCTATAATTATGAATCAATAGGTTCGTAGTTAAACACGTCTTTTCAGAGCGAAAATACCTTTTTTAATTTGTCCTCTCAAAAAAATCTTGGATTCAAAAATCACTTGACATCTCCTGATAAATACCCCCTTGTTTGTTTTTGGTAATCAATATGTTCGTAGTTAAACACGTCTTTTCCGAACGAAAATACCCTTTTTAATTTTCTCTCAACAAAAAACGTCTATTTTTTGGACTCAAACATATTGAAATGTTTTTCTTAGTTATTTAAAAGTTTTTACTACGACGGGTGGGATAAATTCATACACACGGTAGGTCTACTCACTTAATTTATTTATTCACTTAAATATTCACTCATTTATATTAAATACACAGTAAATATATACTTACACTAATTTATATAAACACTTCACTACTGTTTATTTACTTAGAATTAATTTATATAAATACATTAAAATTTATTATTATTCACTATTTCACTATTCTGCTACTAATTCAAATTGTAAACTAAAAACTGCGGTTGGTAGGTAGTCGCTTATATATTAGGTGCCTCCTCTTCCAGAAACTTCTCGATTGCGGCTCCCAAAAACAATCGACCTCCTTGGAACGCTCTAGACAAGAATAGTCACAAGAAAATAATGATAAGAAATTCGAAGAAATCCCTGCACATTCGCCAACATTTTAACTTGCATATATAGTATAAGACTAATTCGTGCACATCGTCCATCCTTCTTCTCCTGCTAGATCTTCGTCAAAAATCACCTGATATCTCCTGTCATGACCGTTTATGATTATCTCAAAACAACTACTCCGAATGTTTCTTATACTACTATATACACTTACATACTAACTACAATTCTATTTTATATAGGTATCAATAATCAATATCCCGAAATCCAACGTAAACGATTAATTAACCTAAATTATTATTTTTAATGTTTTCCGACGTAAATATAAAATAACTTTTTACACACGGAAAAAGGTTTTTTAAAAATTATTTATTTAACAAAAGTTACAAGTTTCAAGATTCGAAGTAAATTCTAGACTGACTATATAAACTAAACAATTCAAAAAGGTAAAAAATACAATGTAAGCAAAAATACGGTTCAACAATTTATAAAACAACAGGTTATTACACAATATGCTGATTAAGCAATTTATTTAATATGTACTAAGTAATTTAAGGTATATAACACCTCCCCCATTAGATCGACGCACCCCCTGGAAGTTGAATTTTCTTTTCTTGTAATTTCATTGGAGATTCTTATGATTTTCTTCTTTTCTGAATTTTCTTCAAGAGTAGCCAAATAATTATCAATACTCCGCTAGAATATAGAAATATAGTCCACATGCTAGGAATATGGATATTTAATTGTTCTTCCTGAATTGGTGTCAATCCTTGCGAAGATATTTCTTTTAATTTTACTTTTTTCAAATTTATTTCCAAAGGCTGGATTTTAATTTTATTAAAATGTGTCTGAAGTTTATTCAGTACCAGTGGTTGACCAAAAGTTCTATCTTGAAATATTAATTCTTGATTTTTAAAAGTTATTTTACGTGGCGAATTTTTGATTGGGAAAATTCCTTTTAAAATTTTGATTTCTGTGTCTTCTGAACATTTAATTATCAATTTTTCTTCTTCTGGAAGTACTACTAGGTATTGGAATATTTCTGGTATAATTTCCAAATGATTTTCAATAATTTTGATTTTAGTGTATTCGCAGTTAGTAGAGTTTTCCATTAATAGTATTTGTTCTTCACATAACTGTTTATTATTATCTTGAAGCACATTGAAAATTTTCACTTCTTGTACAAATATCGTTTAGAGGTTTTATCTGTGTATCAGATCTTAGCAAATACTTTGAATTTGGTATTATTATTACGAATTCTGATTCTAACTTAGTAGGTATGGGTAATAAATAAAATCATTCAAACTCAATATTAAAATCTATAGGAATCGATAAAAATATTCTATTCTATTTTTACTTATCTAAAATTGATTCAAAGTTTAAAATATTCTCGTATTTCAATTCCAACGGTAATTGTAATTTATAATACGAAGATATTTTTTGCAACTCTGTAAATAATTCTTTTGTTTTAATTTTACTCGAATGCAATGCATTTTTAGTCATTTTTGGAGAAATTTCCTTTGGAATGTATACAAGTGACAAATTTTATGATTGGATTATTGGATAATTGTTCTGGGCGTCTCACAGATGAACCCTATCGATTTTCATCTCACCAGAGCCAGTACAACGGGTCCTATAAATCACATATTTGGTAATTTTTGGAGAAATTTCGGCTTGTTATAGTCTATATAGAAAGGACAAGGAGTAATAAATCATTCATTTAAGTAGATTTCATAGACGTACCAAAATATATTTTCAGAGGGTATACCGTAAGGTACATTTTGTATTGAACGAATGAGTTGCAGCTATGCTAAAGAATATACGATTTAGGTCAGAAGTAACGGGATGTACTAATTTTAATAAAAAAAAGTGATGGAGGTAGAGGTCATTCGGACTAAGATACATAATACCGAAATGTACTTTTAAGTATTCGCCAATTACAGAACCTTTCTGTCTGTACTCTTGTACCAAATGAAACTCCTGAATCTTACGAAACCAAGCTTGACAGAGATGAAATTTACAACCAAAAAGAATTTGATCTCTGCCAAAACATTCATATATAGCGTTATGAATGCTTAGTTCAAAATCTACTACGACTTCTTTAGGTTGAAAATTTAAGCCTACTTCTTTACATTTTTGTCTTAAAATTAAAAACAAATTTGAATATGTTTGACTTGATTTGTCCGGCAGCAAACAAAAAACAAGAGGTACGTAATAGCCGTTTTTAAAACCATGAATGGTAAACATTTTGTAAAAAAAAGTTGAACAGTATTTAAAAGTCCCATCCATCAAAATACAATCCGAATTACATAAAAAATTAAGGTTGGAAAAACAGGAGAACACAATAATTTTAAATACCTGGTCTGCTGTTAATAGAAATTCCTCTTCTCGGTTCGTTCGTAATTGTAATTCACGAACACTATTAAATACTTCTTCCTGATTTTTAGGCAATAGTGTAAGTGCATCAACATCCTTCCCCTAATCCCCTAAATATCGATCAAAACAATCAAACAACAATCAAAATATTTAATTCAAGAAATCTTTGAAACCTTTCAGAAATATACATAATTCTATGGGCCTCCGATTTTATCTATTATAAACCCTAATGACTCTAATAGGATTAAACTAAATGGTTGCGGCACAGTTCGCACATTTCAGTAATCCTCAAATTGATACAAGTCAGGTAAAATTTTATTTCGTGGCAGAGTTCGGATATGCCCGTTTATTCATAATATTTTTATTTGTATTACTCCTATATGTAGTGTTTGGGGAATTTTTCTCAGAAATTTTAAATGGCAAGTGGCCTACTGTAATCGGCTTAATACGATTACACCTATTTACAGATTATTCGATTATTGAGAGGGATTTTCCAAACAACCCAGTTTTCTTAGAAACATTATCGGGAATATTATTTTAAAAGAAAGTAGGTACATTAAATCAGTACTTAGTATTAGTTCTTTGAGTAAAGTTGTATGGTTGTCATAATATTGTAAACAGTTGGAATATATTTAAAACATTTGTTGAATGTTAATTGTGCAAGTACCAAACAATGTCGATAAGCCAAGGACCATCTAAACGACCAAAAACAGGTCCATTATCTTTAAATGAAAAAACTCTGATATTGAAGTGTTGATGATATTGTGGAATTAACGGCTGCTATGTTGTGTGTTGCTAAATCAACAATTTATAGATTACTAAAAGAAAGCAAGAATGGAACTTTTCAACCCCCTAAAACTCCTTCAGGCCGAAAACCAATTGAAATCGATGAGTCATTAAAACAAAGACTAAGGCGTAAAGTCCATGGATTTTACTTACGAAAGGAAATTCCAATACTTGACAAAATTATGACATCAGTGCAAGAAGATACGGACTATCCAAAATTCTCCAGAATGACATTATGCAAACTTTTGAAAGATGTGGGTTTCAGATATACAAAACATAATAGAAAATCTCTCTTGATAGATAAACCGGAAATAGTTTTTTGGAGAAGAGACTATTTAAGAAGCATTCGACATGCCAGAGAACAAAATTTGAAAATCTTCTACTTAGACGAAACATGGATAAATGCTGGATATACAGTTTCCAAATCTTGGCAAGATGAAAACATTAAAAGCGGAAGGCTGGCATTCGTGGAAGGTTTGTCGTTAGGTTTGCAGCCACCATCTGGAAAAGGAAAAAGACTTATCATTGTCCATGTTGGAAGTTCTGAAGGTTTTGTTGATGGTGGATTATTAACTTTTATTTCAAATCGCACGGGGGACTATCACGAAGATATGAATGGGGATGTCTTCGAGGAATGGTTCGTTCAAATGTTGGATCTGATTCCAAAAGGGGCTGTTATTGTTATGGACAACGCAAGTTACCATTCACGGTTACGAGAAGCATTGCCCACAAGTCGTTGGCGTAAAGCAGAGCTTTTGGAGTGGCTTATTTCGAAAAATATTAAGTTTCCAAAAGATCCACTAAGGAACGAACTTTACAGAATTGCAAAAATGAACAAGAATAAATACAAAACCTACATTGTAGAAGAAATGGCTTCTTCTCGTGGTATATCAGTTCTTCGACTTCCCCCTTATCATTGTGAACTTAATCCCATAGAATTAATATGGGCTCAGGTAAAGGGGGAAGTTGGAAAAAAAATACTACTTTTAAAATAAACGATGTTGTGAAATTGTTTGAGAGTGCTGTAAGTCATGTGAGTAAGGAAAATTGGACAAACTGTATCGAGCATGTTATCAAAGTAGAGGCAAATATGTGGAAAATTGACAATATTTGTGATGATTTAATCGACCCTATTATTATTAATGTCAACAACGATTCTTCCTCTTCCGAGTCGGATATAGAATAAAATGTAAGTAATAAATGTATTCCAATAATTATTTCTTTTCATTTTTTATTATATTATAATTTTAAACGTATTTTTTTCCCAAAATACACACCACTGCATTGCGTTATTGCTTATCTGCTAATCCTTTAACAATGAATAAACCCTAAACTTTGCTACAACTGAAACAAATACGGGGTCGATCTACCTGGTTTTTAGATTTACGGAAGAAATGTAATTTAAAGTAAGAGATTTATCAAAAATTTCATGGTGCTCCCTGTAAAGGTTTTGCATACTTAATTAGGGTTTATTACTCCTCGTACTTTTTGTACATACTATAGCACGATACAGCCGCCGGAGTAAGTGCGGAAAAGTTGGTTTTAATTTTAAAACCGTTTATTTTTGAAATAAAATAATATTAATATTTTAAATGAAACTGAGTAAGGGCCGAAACAATAAATTTCATTAAAATAATATTTACTGGGTATTCGAGTTTCTATGTCACTGAGTATAACAGTAAGATCTGATATAGAAAACTGCATCTCCTGTGACAGGAATATTTTGTGCCCAGCACAATTTTACATATCGTGTTATGACCTATTTTTACAGTTACATAAAATAGGTAGGTGTTGGTTAAATATTTCATTTATATATCCTAATGTATCAGCAATCTTAATCTCAAGATTACATTCCTGTATTTCTTTTTCATTAGAACTCATTGAAAAATCACCGTAATTAATAACACAATACTGACGTATATTACTTATAATTTGAAGTTTATATTCTTGTGCTGAGGTACGTTGATTGCCTGCATTTCAATGAAGCTCGTTTTTTAGTAAGGGTATACTAAAATAGGGGGTTAGTTAAATATTACATTTATATGTCCTCCTGTATCAGCATCCTTAATTTGCAGAGTAAATTCCAGTATACATTCTAATTCTCTTAAATCATCGTTGGTCTCCGCAGGGACAGCATTTCCCTTCCCCACGCCTTTCAGTCATTTCACAGCGCATCCGAAATTTGAAAGCCAAACGAAGTTAAAATTGGATAGAAGTGTTTACCTACCAGTCAACTATTTACAGTCTACGCGTATATACGGCTTTCTCTCTCGATATCGCTAAGTAGATGGATTTGGTTGTGTGCGAGATATCGACACGCTGCCGATACGGCGCACAGACACCCGGTGGTATACCGTTGGTACGCCTTCGTCCTCGGTTTGAATTTCACTCGTTAATAAACCATTAGGGTAGACGTCAGGTTCAGCTCTTTTTTTTTAATGTGAAAAACTATCATTCATACACGTTATCTGTGGTGACAAGTGTTTCGGTGCTCTGACTTGATTTATTTGGATTTGTATTTCGGAAAATGTCAGCAAGCGGAATATTTTTCGAACGAACAGTGATTCATAAGTGTTGCTTTGTATTTTAGTGTGTGAAAAGGCTTTTCTCTGTGATATATTGTGGGTGATTTTGGAGTACTACTTACTATTTGATCTATGCGTTTCTACAACTTTTTTGGACATATTTTGTGCAATATCCTATAAGACATGTAAGTTTACCTACCTTATATATTCGTTAAACATAAGTTACGAAAAATTGTCGAACGTATTAAATCGTATACATGAAAAAACTGCATAATAGAATCCAACAATACAGATTTATTTATACCAGGTAAACAGAATTTATAAATTTCCATGCGGTCGAACATATTTTTACAAATATTAATATAATTTAGATTGCATTTATTGTTGTGAGTATAAGTAAAATTATTCATTAGTGAATGCCAATTTCGTACTTTATTATCATCTTAGAGAATGAGAATAAAATTTCTATTTTTTTAATCATTATATTCCTTTAAACGTTTAAACTTCAACTATTTCTTCTTGATCTTTGTCATTAGTTAAAGTTTAGTTAGGTACACTTTACACTGTTCTCTTTGTTTTGTTTTCCAGTATTTAATTTTGTCTCTGTTTTCGTTAAATAAGTTTTAGCTTTATTTATTTTACTTTAATGTTTGTGTCCTTAAAGGCCTTTATGATATTAGTATTATTTTTTTAGGTATAGTAAATTAGGTTTAATGTTTTTGCCCTATTTATTATCTGAACGATCATTTTTCTATTTATTATTATTCTATTCATATACATATTAACATTTTTTCAATATCAATATTTATTATAATTTACCTACTCTCGATTTATACCTTATTGCCTATATGTTTAATAGTTTCAATATTTTGATTTTGAATTTCGCTATCATTACAATGTGATCTGCTTGAAGTAGATTGGTCATTTGAACTTGTTCTAATTTACTTACCATTATCTCGCTTTTTTCGTGATCTTTAATTTTGTTGACTGTTTTGTTACATTTTGATTTTAGAGATTAATGCACTTTTCTCCCATATAATTGTCTCAGTTCTCGGTACTTCCAAACCATTTTTTTTCTTTCATCCTCATTCCACTTCCTTAATTACTTTTTTTTGGTTTCTATGAATTGTTTAGGTTTATTTTCTTTCTATCAGTATTACATATTTTCTCAGTGGTAGACTATAAAATCATATAAAACGAAATATAATTTAAAATTCTATTGTATGTAACATATACTTGTTTCGTAGCACATGTTTGCATCATCGGGAATGACAAGTCGATTTATTTTCGATACAGAATTGTTCTATGGAACAATTGTTGATTATACGATGAATATAGTGGAATTTAAATTTATATATATATATATATATATATATATATATATACTTGATATGATTTAACATGAATAAATTCCGTAAAGTAGGGGTTGAAACAACCACTAAATATGTGCATATATTCCATTTCTTTGTCGAAAAATCGAAAGTATTCAAAGTAAATTAAAAATACCTACTTGTATTACAATTCTAAACTATAAGGGCAATAAATAAATTCAAATTTAGTCGAAATATGCACGAATACAGAGTGTTTCAATAATAATGTTTTTATAACGAAAGCGTAAACAAGTTTTCATTCTGTCTTTTTTGGAATATTGGATAATGCTTTTTTAATAAAAGTGTGATTATATGTGTGAGAATTAACCACAGTTACCAGTGGAAGAATTCTACTACTTACTATTTTGTTATTGACTGCATTGGAAAAGTGACAAATATCATGTCCATTAATTTTTGTGCTTCTAATCCTATTCTGTACTTTGTGAAGCTCTATTGGTAGGATAATAGCTAAATAAATTTTTTGAATGGATTAGCCAATTATATTGGGTTGTCTCCCCACCGTTATATAAATGTCAAGGTTCATGCATGACACAGAGACTTACACACACCTGTAAGGAAATTTTTGAATAATATTTTAGACAGTTGCATTGATTAGTACTGGGAAATTTTAAATTACTAACTCAAACAAATCCTATAGAGATTTTTTTGAGTATATTCTATTCTATTTCGGTAACACTTTTTAACAAAATGAAATAAAATTTTACAGCAATATTTATTGGATAGCAGCGTTGAGTAATCTCATACAAATCATGCGATACAAGAACGTTTTTATACGAATATTTTATTTATATTTGACAAATCTATAATAATACGAAAACATAATTATATATGAGACTGCATTATGGAAACAAACAACCAACCACCTGCTCCGACATATTTTCACTTTATTTTGGAATTCAACAATTCCCTTATCTTGGGATACGAAAAAAAAATTTCTAGCAAAGTCTTTCATTATTTTCTATTCTCCTCATTTTTCCTATACGAGCTTTAGGGTTTCCAGGGTACTTTTGAAAATATAGATACTTTTATCTAAAAATCTTATCAAAATCGTCAATGTGTATTATTTAAAGTCAACAACTTAGAGTTAATTTCTTAATGCCAAAAGAATTTTGTAGTAGTCAAATTATGTATTCACGGTGAACCAAAACCCAAACCCAAGATTTTCTAGGTTATTTTGAATGTTTCGGTTACCGAGTTATTTCGATTTTTAAGAATAAAAACGACATTATTGGAAAAAAGTTTGTTAAGAGTTGGCCATGTCTGTTGTGTATTAATTGACAGCTTACGTTAATTTGTAGAGTTGGCCATGGCTGCAGTGTCAATCAAATGTAAGTTATTAATGGGTGTCTTGATTTGGTTAGATTCCTTGTTATTTCCATTTAAAATTTGAATTAGCTAGATGAATTTTTCTAACGAAGAATTAGTTGATAGGATCTGGATACTAGGCGAATGCTACAAAAATAGCAGTACGATTTCCAGAGTGTCGATTATCCGATAAAGGAAATTTTTAAAAAGTAATCGTACACGTAAGTACGCATATGAAAAAAAATAAAAAATCAAAACCATCACTACCTTGGAAAATGAACTAATGGCAGCAGTTATAGACTATCCAAATTCAAATGTACCGCGAGAAATTTCCAAGGGACAAGAATTAAGCTATGGGAGGGTACAAAAAAAGTAAAATACGTCCATATCACATTCAATTACATCAGGAATTACTTGATTATGATTTTGAATAGAGAATAAACTTTTGTAATTGGGAACAAAGAAAAATTTCTGAAGGGATTTTGTTGATTATGTACTTTTCGGGGATGAGGCGACATTTTCACTATTATTCGAGAGAAAATCCTACTTCTTAAACAAAATGGTCTTTAAATGGGTGCTATTATTGGAGATTATATGACCATATTCTTTTGAGGAGACAGAGTACAGTGAAATTTATTTTGATTTTCTGGAGAATCATTTGCTTGTACTTCTTGAATTATGTCAGAAAATGTGCTATCTACATTATGGGACTCCAATACATCACATTGGTCTAATTCGCGGTCAATTGAATGATCAATTTCCAGAACGATGGATAGGTAGAGGAGGACCAATTGAGTGGCCAACTAGATCGCCAGATTTAACAAAAGTTGACACAATGTATTTGGCATTGCAATTAGAACAATCAATACTGTAGATTGCATCCGACTTAAGTTTAGCTTGAATTTTATCTTTTGAGAGAACAGGTTTCCAATAGTGAGTGCATTAGCATTTAAACCTGCACTCTACACTTAAGTCGGATGTAATCACAGCATTGATTGCGATGCCAAATACGTTGGGCAAACGAACAGATACATAAAAGATAGACACTAGTCATAAAAGTGACTGTAGATTGCACTCTGAACGATGTGCCTTAGCCAAGCATGTCAGTAAAACAGGTCATAGAATGAATTATGTGTCGGTCAGGGTTCTAGATACAGAACGTATCAGATTGAAAAGAATTGTTCTAGACATGGTACATATTAAAAGATGTTCAAATAACATCAATCATAGGACTGATACTAAACATGTAAGTGACATTTTCGCCTACTAAATATTTAGCAAACCTAGGATTGTCAGGTCCGAAAAAACGGAGAATTTCAATTTCGGACCATGCCTGAAGCGGGCCGACAATACGCGCTTTGCATTGAGAGAGAGAGAGAGAGAGAGGGTGTTATTAAGTATTTAATCCAAGCCTTCTAGTGAATTTTCACCCTTCATCAGAGAAGCTACAAATATATATTGACAATAATAGTATAAAGTCTATAAAATTACTTACAATTTATTGAGATTGACACATAAAAAGTTGATGTATCCAAAATAGGAGAGAATTCATTTACAACAAGGGCGACTACGCAAACATTTTTCAAAATTCCACACAACTATCACATTTTTATTGTTCTTTGGGCACTTTAAACTCTTTTAATCACATTTAAAATTTCAAATCAATTGAATTTAGGTTACCGGCAACGTGTTTAAAATCTCGACATGTCATTGACCTTAATTGTTTAGACAATTGAAACTTACATTTTGTGTTGTACGTCAAACTACGGCCTACAACTAATGAGATTGTCCAGCCACTGGTTTTCAGTATGATTCAAATACGTTATCAGTGACTGGCCTTCAGCTAAAGGGACTTCGATCAACCAACGAAAAAGCATTAAACTATTATTTACATGACGACCCGACAGTTGCAATGGGATTCCACAAACCAGTGTGATTGCTGCTCCGTGAGTATTCTCAGCCACTCTACTGATGAGAACGATAATTGTGTTTAAACACTGTGTAACAAACCTATAAATTAATGAGACAAACCTTGTTATGACTGCACAACCGACATTGCCGGTAACATAACAACAACAACAAAGAGATTCTTGGGTAATTCACGCAAAAAGAAAAAGGGCTACTGAAACAGAGTGGTAACCGCAGACATGCATGTTTCTGGCTCATTAGCCGTCCTCAGTGCGGTATAACCAAACAAGGGTATAAAACTTGGGAGCAAAGCTGTTGATAGAAACATGGGAAAACACAAAAGAACGGATTTCAACAGGAAGACCAAACATGGGAAAACACAAAAGAACGGACTTCAATTGGAAGATTCCGAGTTTTCGGGACAACAAACAACATCGGCACGGAGGCGTATATAACCCCCTCCTAACAACTATAGATCAACTGTCCCCAAAAGAATTCTTTCAAAATTTCCACTATATATATATATATATATATATATATATATATATATATAAATATATATATACATACATACATACATACATACATGAAAACCGAGTTCTTTCTATTCAATTCAAATTGTAAAATCAAAAATTTGGTCTTGTCCATAAAAATATTTTGAGTCTGAAAGGTTTCTTTCAACATATACTTCGATGATGGGAAAATATTATAATATAAAACCAATGTGTAAATTCTTTGAATAATTTACAATCATAAATTAACTGTATTACCATTAAATATTTGACCCATTCACAGCACCTTATATTTTCCAACTGAAAATATCTTTACGAAGTAATAAACGCATGTCCGGTTTTTACTATACTTTTAAACAAATTACATCAAATTTGCAATCTAGCGAAACCGGACCTAGATTTTTTTTCTTCCGTGTTCCGGCTGGTAATGTAAGTGAGGGATTAAATATAGGTAGATATAAGTATTGTTAAGTTAGTTTTTTATGGAACACTCGTTGATAAATTTATAGCAACATTATCCTTATTATAATAAAGATAAGGAGTTTTTATAAAACTTGTCCTCACTGTCGACAAAAAATTTTAATTACTAAACTATTTTTTGTTAAATAATTTTTCTCTGAATATAGATCATATATCTACAGTATCATCCGAAAAAACAAGGTTAAATCACGTAAAACAAAGTAAGACCATTTATTTGTATTGATATCAAATTTAGCACTGATAATAATACAATTGGAGAAAAATCAATAGGGTTGGAGATTAATACGGTTTTTATTGATCTTGTTCCCCGAAGTGATTTAACTTCAAAACTAGATTCTTGTCATCTAAAGTTATTTGTTATCTCAACACTGTTCAAATTAGTAAAAGACTAGGCTGTAGTATGTCATATCAACTTTCTAGTTTCTATATTGAAGCAAGCACTTAGATGTCGGGAAACTTGATATGTGAATAGGTATTCCTATGGAGAAAATAAGTAGTTCTTACCAAGCTTCTCAGATGATTATTTTGTTTTGGCCCAAGGCTCATATGATCTAGAGTTCAAGATCAGACAACTGTACCAAGAATATTAAAAATAGGACTTTTAGGTTAAAAACTCAGTAGACATGGAAAAGGCCGACAAGTTTAAATATCTAGGAGATATATACAAAGATAGCTCAGAAGAAACGGAGATAAAACAACCCATAAATTCAGTCATGACAATAATAGGATATCTAAACTCGCGAGAGCTCGCTAAGGTGGTACAAAATATCAAGAGCAAATATCCAGCTTATCTCAAATAAGTTCAATGGAAAATGTTAGGTGTGTTATGATCATTGGATGAGTTTAAAAATCTGTTCTTTCTTTTTTGTTCTGTTAGTAAAGCTCTGGTACATTTTAGTCTAATGTTTATGATTATTGTGCTTTTGTAAATGAACCGAGAACCAATGAATTTCAGTACACTGAGTATGACACTCGGTATGGCATAACTCTGAATAATTTTCAGTCTTCATTGGGAAGTTTTCCTGTTATACGCACAAGATTATCAGTGTTTATGTATTTTGTCTCATTCTAGTCAATTTTGATTTTGTCAAATCGTTAGAGGATTTCAAGTAGCCATTGATCTTAACATTGCTGCAGGCAATAGACATGTTTTAACAGTTGTTATGGGGAATCATACCGAGATGCAATAATATGTCGATTTCGTTTATGGTTCAAAAAAATTGAACCTATCCAGTATTTCCTGTAAAACCCATCCCATTGCATAAAATGAAGTATCTCACGACTTAGAAAACATGTGTTTTCTCAAAATCAGAAAATTCGTTAAATGTGGAAACCATTTTGATTTAATGTAAGCATACCTCATAGATCGAAAAACTCATGTTATTTTTCGTCGGACAATCTTTTCTGCTTTAAAACTTTTGATCCTTAGTGAACTCGACTTTTTTACTATGTTGAAATTTCTCTAATGTGTATATAAAGGATATGATAATATATTGTCCTAAACAATCATACTTTTGTCTTTTGAATTTAGGAACAACCAGAGAAGTGTTTACTCAATGTAGACACTGTAACGAAGTTACATTTTCAAAGACCGGGCAAAAGCACAATCTTCGGTATAATATGAAATAAAGCGTTCGAACACAATATATATTTTTTTGGTACTTAATATCGTCTTACTTGAGTATTTAAATGTACCTCTAATACACGTTATGGTGTCAACATCATCTCTAATAGACTATTATAGCGGGAAGATAGGATTATGAATTGATGATATAGGACAGAATATCCATTAGGACTGAAAGTTGCTCCATTAAACCTTATCTATGGTTGAACAGTTTGCAACAGTGTTATAGGACATTATGTTTAATTTGCAATATTAATAATGCTTTGTTTCACAAAATGTCATTAGAATCCAATTATTTTGTAATAAACTAGTACAGTACTAATGTTAACACTCAGTAATATAAAAGTAATAACTTTACTGTTGTTTTATAGTCTAAAAGATCCTTTGCCTCATTTCCACCCACAAGCAATCAAATTATGGAATGTCGTTTATATCCGAAAGGCCACACATTTGAATCCGCTTGAATTTCAGCAACTTGTAATCGCCCAACTGCCATAGCCATTTTACACGCCTTTTTGAATATCGACCAGGTTTTAGATTTACATAAATCTTGGAAACATGTAAATGCATTTTCTCACAATAATCTTCAAATTTATCAGTGATACCGAATACATTTTTATCATTATTATCATAATAGTATGTAATTAGATTTTATAAATTTCAAGTTATCCCTGTTAACAAAATTTATGTTGCCAGGTGAATGGTTTATTCAGGTAGTCGGTACCATCACATGTTCTCGAAAGAGGGGTTCTTTTCGTCTTAGGGACATGGTGGGTTTTACGTCGGACGTACGGGTAGACGAGTTCTAAAATCCTAAAGCGATGTAATTAACTATAAATTTTTTTACATCACTTATGATTTATATACCTTATTTTAAAAATTTTTATGAAAAGGAACACAATGTTATTCGCCTATTTTGTTACACACAAACGATTAACGATAATTATTTAGTTTTTCCACGATTTATTCTGGGATATGGAACACGATTTCAATAGTGTATTATAATAAAAATAAACGGTTTTAAAGATTAAAACTAACTTTTCCGCATCTGTGATATGCCTGAATAATATTCTCTCATAAAATTGTTACTTGTATACACTTCGGGGGATGTATCGTGCTAACAAACCGAAATTTCTCCAAAAATAACCAAAAATTTAGTATATCTGGATTTATAGGACCCGCTGTACTCGCTCTAATCAACTGAAAATCAATAGGGTACATCTGTGAGACACCATGCACAATATTCAATCATAAAATTGATCAATCGTACACTGGCTGTATCGTACTAACAAACTGAAAATTCTCCAAAAATTACAAAAATTTGGTACTTCAAGTACCATAGCACCCGTTGTACTGGCTTTAGTGAGCTGAATATCAATATGGTTCATCTTTGAGACGCTGTGAATAATATCCAATCACATCACTTGTATATACTCCGGAGGCTGTATCGTGCTAACAAACTGAAACTTCTCCAAAAATGACAAAAATATCGTACTTAAAGTACTGTAGCACCTGTTGTATTGGCTCTGGTGAGGGTTCATTAGTGAGATGTCCTGAATAATATTCAATCATAAAATTAGTGACTTGTTGAACTCCGGAGGCTGTATCGTGCTAACAAACTGAAATTTCTCAAAAAATGACAAAATGTGATACTTCAAGTACCATAGCACCCGTTGTACTGGCTCAGGTGAGCTGAAAATCAATAGGGTTTATCTGTAACATGTCCTCTAATAGGAATAATTCTAATAATGGTCATAACGTTTTTAAACCTAATCCAAATCAAAGATTTTCAAATCCAACTCCAATGAGTATGTCTACCAGAAACACACCTAGACCCCAACCCCAAAATTATCAAAATAGGTTCCAACACAATCCTAATTAACCTAGAAATTTTATCTCGGAAGAACTCCATAATATAGACGATTCCGATTGTATTAATGATGAATCCGATAACTTTTTAGAGACACCAGCCTCGGAACCAAATCAAACATTATCGAATTATTAAACTTAAATAATTCAGGAAGTGTGTTACCCTATATAATTTTCCCAGAACAAAATCTAAAAGTTTTAATTGATACTGGTAGCACAAGATGTAGCTGAAAAATATTTCAAAAAATCTTATGTCAAAAAACCATTCCATGTAAAATCTGCCTTTGGTAGCAGTCAACAAAATTTCTGCACTTTTATTCCAGTCCCAAAAATGTTTAATTATAGGAAACCGCTTAATTTAGAATATTGCGTTTTCAAATTTTACGATCATTTGATTGTTTGTTAGGATTGGATAATTTAAAAATACTCAATGCAATTATTGACTTAAATAATAATTTGCTTATGACTCCTTATAGTCAAATTAAAATGAATTACTTTGATATTAAAACTGGATCCACGAATTGTATAGTAGTGCATCCACGTTGCGAGCAAGTAATTTAATTAAATATTGAAAATGTAAAAAATGGTAATTTAATTATACCATATACTCGAATTGGAAAATTAGAAATCCCGGAATGTTTAACAAAAGTTGAAAATAATATAGCTTTATGTACAATTTTAAATCCTTCAGAATCCAACTTTCGAGTAGACTTAAGCCCTTCTATTAGTGTTGAGACATTCGATGAATGCGAACAAACTCTCAACCCAAATTTTAATAATATTTATTCTGAAAATGTTAAATTTGATGTTTCGAAAGTTAGAACTGAACATATGAATTCCGAAGAGAAACAATCTGTATTAAAATTAGTTCAAGAGTATAGTGATATTTTTCATGTTGAAGGAAATCAGCTTACGCTCACAAGTAAAATAAAACATCATATTAAAACTTCTAATAATATACCTATTTATTCAAAATCATACAGATATCCTGAGATTCACCGAACGGAAATTCAAAAACAAATTCAAAAAAAGTTGAATGAGAATATTATTAGGCTGTCCAGCTCTCCGTGGCCGCGCAATATCTGGATAGTTCCAAAGAAGCTAGATGCTTCTCAAAAGCCAAAGTATCGACTCGTTGTTGATTATCGAAAACTGAATGAGATCACAATTGGAGATCGATATCCATTACCAGATATTACAACGTTACTAGATAAGCTTGGACGTTGTCAATATTTTACAACATTAGATCTCGCTTCTGGTTTCCATCAGATCGAGATGGCTGAGGAGGATATTCCGAAAACAGACTTTAATATTGAAAATGGGCACTATGAATATGTGCGCATGCCCATGGGTCTGAAAGGGGCTCCTACAACCTTTCAAAGGGTCATGGACAATATCCTAAGAGGTATACAGAACGAGAAATGTTTGGTGTACCTTGATGATATAATTGTGTTCAGTACCAGCTTACAAGAACACATTACAAATTTAAAAGAAGTATTTAACAGATTAAGAGATTCTAATTTTAAATTACAAATTGATAAATGCGAATTCTTGCGAAAAGAAGTAGCATATCTAGGACATATTGTCACGCCAGTAGGTGTAAAACCGAACCCAGATAAAATTTTAGCAATTCAAAAATTTCCGATACCAAAAAATTCAAAACAATTAAAAGGATTCTTAGGACTCCTAGGTTATTACCGAAAATGTATAAAATATTTTTCAAAATTAACTAAACCGTTAACTATCAGATTGAAAAAAGACGCAATTATCAATGTAAATGATTCAGATTATGTAGAATGTTTTGAAATGTGTAAAAATCTGTTGATAAATGAACCAATACTTCAATATCCAGATTTTACAAAACCCTTTAACCTTACCACAGACGCCAGCAATTATGCTTTAGGTGCTGTTTTAAGTCAAGGCAAAATAGGCTCTGATTTACCTGTGGCTTACGCCAGCAGAACCTTAAATGATTCAGAATGCAACTATTCTGTAATCCAGAAAGAACTTCTTGCCATAGTTTAGGCAGCGAAATACTTCCGCCCGTATCTTTTTGGCAGAAAATTTACAATAGTTACCGACCATAAACCGCTTCAATGGTTATTCTCACTTAAAGATCCAAGTTCAAAGCTTGTCAGATGGCGCTTGAAACTTGAAGAATATTATTATGATATCATATACAAAAAAGGTGCTTTAAATACCAATAGCGATTGTTTGTCCCGAATTCAAATAAATATTAATGAAACTGAATTACAAGAACCCCAATGTTCTAAAAATTTATTAGTTTATATGGACAAATTTAAAAAAAAACTCTCATCATCTCCCCATGATAATAGATCTCTAATAGTTGAAACGGATAATGAAAGTAGCAATAATGAGGATGATGACGAAGACATCACAGTTCATACAAATGAAGAAAATCCTGTAATCGGTATACCAATTTCAGATTCAGCGATAAATATTGGTAAAAATCAATTAATATTTTCAGAAGTAAATTTCGAACCAGCCATACCCACGATTATAAAACTGTATGAAAATAAACAAAGAATCATTGTACAATTATCTAAAAATAATTTTGAGCAAGATGTGATTAATTTCATGAAAGAATACATAGTACCTAAAACTAAATATTTTATCTATTTCGAAGACCCAATTTATGAAAAATTCAGTGTCGTTCTACAAAATCACTCTCAAGATTCTCAAATAGACTTTGTTAAATGTAATAAAAAATTAATAGACGTTCCTTTAAATGATGTTAAAGAAGTTATTCAAAATTACCACGAGGGTAAGACTAATCATAGAGGTCTAGATGAAACTGAAAATCAATTAAAAGCTTTGTATTATTGGCCTAATCAAAGAGCATCTATACAAACTTATATAAACGAATGCGAAGTTTGCCAGTTAAGCAAATATGATAGAAAACCAGTAAAACCATTTTTAAATGTTACTCCTACAGCTACTAAACCTTTCCAAATTTTGCATTTAGACACGATAACCTTAGAAAATAGTAAATTTCTTACGATAATAGATTCATTTTCCAAATATGGTCAAATGTATGAATTAAAATCTAGACAAGGAATAGAAGTAGCTCATAGTCTAATTAAATATTTTACACACCACTGTATACCAGAACAAATAATTTCGGAGAATGGAACTGAGTTGAAAAATTCTGTTGTAAAGGAATTATTAGAAACGCATAAAATAAAAATTCATTTTATAAGTTCTCAACATCCAGAATCGAATGGAATTGCCGAAAGATTCCACTCTACGATTATTGAACACATCAGACTTTTGAGTAATCAAAAAGATTTTAAAAATGAGACTATTGACAATAAAATACTTTATGCATTATTAGCCTATAATAATAGCGTTCATTCTGCAACAAAATTGAAACCTAACGAAATAATTACCGGACACATAGATAGTAATACACCTTTCGATATAGAATTAGATCGACAAGTAGTTAATAATTATATACAAAATCATAAAGATAAAATGAAAATTTTATACTCGGAATTTAAATCAAAAATTTCAGGAAAATAAATCAAAAGTAATATCTAAAGCCAATAAAAGTCGTGAAGAATTACCAGATACAATACCCACTAAAGTGTATGTACGAAATAAACAGGCACAAGGTAAAACCAAAAATAAATATAAAAGTGAAGAAATTAAAAGTAAAAATATCCGACTAAAAACAGCAAAAATCGCTGCTAGACACAAAAATACTTCAGAAAATATTCATCTTTCAAACATAAAACGTCCTAAAAAGACTCCATATAAATTCATTTCAGGTTCTTCACCGTCGGAGAAGCAAGAGTCAAAATAAATGATGTTACCCATAACTTGGGAATACTTCCCATAAATCTTGGATATGCCAAGCTGCAGAAATCCAGTCATACTTTCGTTCATTTTTATAATTTAAGTCCACTATTAGTAGAATATAATAAGTTAAGTATACAATATAATCGCGTTAAATATAATATGTCTAATAATTCATTTTTTCTAACTGAAACAGAAAATATTGTTAATATAATAGAGTACACTAAGAATAGTATAGATCAGTGCTCCGCAACCGGTGTGCCGTAAGCCGACTTGAGGTGTGCCGCTCTTTCAGACAATACGAATCAGATTCGTATTGTAGCGAGACGCGCGAAAAATAAAGCAATCTGACAACAGCGCCGATGGTAAACGTCTATCCGTCTATCGGCGCGGCGCGGCGGCTTGATTCTCGAAGGCGACTAAACTAGAAAGATCCGTGCCGTTCGAGGCGCGACTCGATGTTTTCCTGAACATCGCCGCTGCCTATATAAGCGCGCCTGTCGTCGCTCAGACACTCAGAGAGAGTCGAATAGTCAAGTGAATCAGATAAATACGCGGGCAAACAAATAAATCGTAGAGTGAAATAAATAGTGAATTGCTATATAAATAAATTCTTGTGCCTTATAAATAAGTGAATATAAATTAGTTATAATTAGTTAAGTGTTATTTTTAGAGTTCCTGTTTTCTTTTTTACGTTGTTGGCCATATTGTGTCTAAATAAATGAAATTAAACTGGACTAAGTTTTGTTGCAGTATCTACTTTTATAAATAAGTATAGTGCTTCAAATATGGATAAATTTTTGCTGAAATCACGAGCAGATGACGAAGAACCTAGCACAAGCTCCAGCATAAGTGCTGCAAAAAGAGCAAAAAAGGTGCTGAAAAGGAAGTACAATCAAGACTACCTTCGATATGGTTTCACTTGGTGTGGCGACGAAGCGGCTCCAAAGCCTGAATGCGTCATTTGCGGTGAACAGTTGTCAAATGAAGCAATGGTACCCAGCAAACTAAACCGTCATTTGATCACAAATCATCCCAGTTGCGTCAAAAAAGACATTCAATTTTTCCAACGGCGCTTGGATCAAAATAAGAAACAAAAGCAGTTTATGAAATCGGCGGTTACGGTTTCTGAAAAGGCATTAGAAGCAAGCTACCTTGTTGCAAAATTAATTGCACAACAAAAAAAACCGCACACTATCGGTGAAACGCTTATTAAACCAGCATGCATGGAAATTGTTAGACTTATGCTTGGGCCAAACGAAGTTAAGGACGTGAGTAAAGTTTCTTTGTCGGCCGATACTGTTAAAAGACGTATCCAAGATATGTCAAGTGATATTTTGGGAACACTAATTAAAAAAATCATTTCGGCTGGAATTTTTGCGCTTCAAATCGACGAATCAACCGATATTAAAAATAAAGCACAACTGATGGCTATTGTACGTTTCGTTGACGAGGACTCTATTAAAGAACATTATTTATTTTGTAAGGAGGTTCCAGAGAGAACTACCGGTGAACAAATTTTCCAAGTAACTGATAATTTTTTTAAAATACATAATATTCAGTGGACCAATTGCGTTGCTATTTGTACAGATGGTGCTGCTGCAATGATGGGCAGTAAGAAAGGTTTTGTATCTTGTGTAAAACAAAAAAATCCGTCAATACAAATTGCTGCATACATCGAGAAGCATTGATGGTCAAAAATTTGCCCGAACAGCTTTCGATCACAATGAATGAATGTATTAAGATCATAAACATAATTAAATCGAGAGCCTTAAATTCGCGAATCTTTGGAATACTCTGTGAAGAAATGGGAAGCGAACATGAATCCTTACTGTTTTATACAGAAGTTCGTTGGTTATCCCGGGGAAAAGTTTTAGCTCGACTGTTTGAACTTGGCTACGAAGTGCGTGAGTTTCTTTCAAGTCAAGATATGTACGATCTATGCCAGCACCTTCATGATGAATACTGGATAGCCAAACTTGCATACATGGCTGATATATTCGAACATCTGAATGAACTTAATAAAAAAATGCAAGGACGGAATGAAAATATATTGACGTGCTCCGATAAATTACAAGGGTTCAAAAAGAAACTTGAACTTTGGCAGGAACAGTTGCAAAAAGGATGTCTAGAAATGTATCACAGGACCAACCACAGTACGATCGAAAACAAGCAGTTGATTGTGGATTTGGCCCAACAACATTTAAGTATGCTTCAACAAAAATTTGAATACTATTTCCATTCTATCAACACGGAACAATACAATTGGATTCGAAATCCTTTCGCAACCAATGCAATAAGTTCCACGGAAGCACTGCTATTGCAAACTCGAGAGGAGTTCACAGAATTAAGTAATGATATGACCCTAAAACTTAAATTCGACGAATTTCCGTTGTATGTTTTCTGGATTTCCATCAAGACAGAATATCCACGCATCTCCGACAAGGCCATCTTCAAACTACTTCCGTTTTCCACAACATATTTATGTGAGCAAAGTTTTTCAACGCTTGTATTAATTAAAAATGATAAACGGTCATGCTTAAAAGATCTTGACCAAGAAATAAGAGTTGCGCTGTCTAAAATTGAGCCGAATATAAAACTTTTGTGTTCAACGAAGCAAGCGCAGGTATCACATTAATCAGTCATCATCATGTCAAAATATTTATTACTATTGACGTGTCAACAGAAGTAAATTTAGTATACCTACCTGTCCTACCTAGTATTTAGTATAGTTCTCATGTATGTACCTATTTGTATTTTTCATTCTATCTGAATAATAAAAAATATTAAAAAAAAATATGTATTATGTCCTGAGTGAAAATTTTGATGCCCCAAATCTGAAAGGGGCTTCTTCACATTTTAAAACAATAAAAAAAACTAAGGTAGTTTGGACATCCATAAATAATTAGTATACATGGAGTGAACTGACCCCCGACCTAGCTACGCCACTGCTATAAATATATTTTAGATTTTGGTGTGCCACGAAATTCTAGGGAGCAGTTTGGTGTGCCTCAGATGAGGAAAGGTTGCGGATCACTGGTATAGATGATAAATTTGAAACATTAATATTCATTCAACCTTAGATAGACCAAAGAGAGGGTTAATTAACTGTCTTGGATCAATAGTAAAAACAATTACGGGAAATTTGGACTCTGAAGATGGAGAAAGAATTAATTCAATTATGGAACATTTAAAACAAAATCAAGAAAACTTGCAAACTCAAATTAAAATGCAATATTCTGTTAGTCACCAAATAATTGATAATTTTAATAAGACAATTCAGGACATCCAGTATAATGAAAAAATATTTAAAACGAAAATATTTGAGATAAGAGATATTTTAGATTTTCAAGCAAATGCAGAAAATATTATTTATTTGAAACAGCTGTTCAACGAACTCCTATCACATTCAATGTAATTTTAGACGTTTTAGAAACTGTAGAGAATTCATTAACTTTCTGTAAACTTAAAACATTACATCCAAGTATTATAAATCTGACGACTTATTTGCAGAGTTGCAAAAAGTGCATTATTACTATCAAGCGGAATTACCTTTCGAATTAAAACATAAAAACATTTTAGAATTTGAAGCCGTCATAGACGTAGTTTGTAAAGTAGAAAATAATCAAATACAATATTTTTTATCGATACCTATTAATTATGATATTTTATTTAATCTTTTTTATATGTTACCTATACCTACAGAAATTTAATCAGAATACCTAACATTAATACCAAATTCAACATTTTTACTAAAATCAAATAATGTCATTAAACCTCTAAATGACATTTGCACTCGCGGCAATATTTTTCAATTTCCTAACCATTTGCAAGACAATAATAATTATGGGTGCGAAGAAAACATATTGCTAGCAGGAAATTCTACATTTTGTCAATATACAAAAATTGAAATAATTAAGAATCACATTGAAATTATTCCGGAGATAAATCAATTTTTGGCAATATTTCCAGTAGAAGTAAAATTAATCATAAAATGTAAGCAAGAAACTGAAGTGAAAACTCTTAAAGGCATTTATTTAATTGAAAATTCAGAATGTAAAATTATATTTAGAATGAAATTGACTGTCTCGACCCTTACTTCGTGGAATATGCTCATATTAGTGTTTTTAAATGAAACTCACGGTCTCTAGTTAATTCCACAATATAATAAAAATTATTGAAAATTCTAAAAAATGGTCAATTTTTTAGAATTTTCAATAATTTTTATTATATCGTGGAATTAACTAGAGACCGTGAGTTTCATTTTAAAACACTTATATTTAGAAATCAAGAATTAATATTTCAATAAAAAACTTTTGGACAACCTTTTGTAATAAATGAATTAAATTTGAAATTAAATCAATTACACGTTTCTCCAATGAAGATTGATTTAAAAAGTTTAAAAATAAAGGATATTTCAAATCAATTGGTAACGCCAATATTTACGGAAAACCATAATTTTCACATTCCCAGTATTTGGACTATTCTTCTTTATATAGCATTGATAGTGGCCTTCCTGTGGATCATGTTTAAGAGGAAACATTCTGGAAGGACAAGTAAGAGTCATCAGCAGTCGACGGAAGATGGGATCCAGCTTCCAGGAGAAGCTTCCTTCTAAAGGGGGAGGTGTCACCTACGCCATTACCCTTAGGTGGACAGTATATTGTGCTGATTAAGTATTTATATTATTATAGAATTGCTTAGTTTGTGTTTGTTACGAGGTTATTTAAATTCATGTTTATAATAAAAATATTAGTCTTGTATTTGAAATTGATGTGTTAGTTTTGAGTAAGAAATAAAGTTACTTTTTAAAAACACGGTTTCAGTTAATTAAAAGTTAAATTATATATATATATATATATATATATATATATATTAGTGCCTTTTTTTACTAGAAAATTCGGGATTGCGGCTTATACAAACACAATTGGCTCTGGCATTTTCTAGATTAGACTTGTCGCAAAAAACAATGATAAGATAGTCACAATCGTAAACAGTTTAAAAAAAAACTGCGTATCCGCCATAATTTTAACTTTCATACCTGGCTTAGACAGAGTCGGATTTAGGGACTATACCAGTGTGCTGTTTCGTAACAGTATCTATTGTTTTGTGGTTTAAACTCAAATATTTATAATCATCGGTTCACAAAATATTTTCTTTATATTTGTATATAAATTTGTATCTTAACCCTTCTTGTCGGAAATTACTTTAAAAATATCTTTATTTTTTACAATAATTGATTATATAATTACATAATAACTGAGCCTTGTGGGGTTCCATTTACTTGGCGGTAAATATCAGATAGTTCGTCATCAACCCGAACTTTGAATGTTCTGTTGGCAAAAAGATTTATGCGTCAGTCGAAAACTAATAGCGTCAGAAGTGAAACGTTTTATGTTTTATGACGCAAAAACCGTCAATGAGTGTACAAAGAAAATTCAAAAACATCAACAAAATAATTATTTAAAAAAATGAAAACAAAAATTATTTCCAAAATTAAAATAAAACAATAATTTTTCGGATAGACTATATAAAAATAAACAATTTACAATAAAAGAAGAAGAAGACGAAAAATAAATGATCTTTTTAAGAAATTTAAATTTGAAAGCATATTAAGTCCTTTTTTAAACATAAAAAAAACAAAAAAAGTACTGGCCCATGGGGGATTAACCCAGCGTCCCTTGCGTTATTAGCACGACGCGCTAACTAACTGAGCTATTTCATTTGATTTTAAATCGAGTCGAGTGATGACAGGACGAGGAGATCAGCGTTGCGTCTCTCTCACTCAGTTAAGTGTATATGATAATTAGAAAAAGAAAAAGAGCTTTACAACACTTGTTAGCCATTACCGGATTACATCCCAACTAAAAACTATGTAGTGTCCCATAAAAAGTTTCACTTCAAAAAAATATTTCCATAAATAAAGCAACACTAGTTACAACGACTTTCTCTGATGAACTGAGACTTACTTGCTCTTCTACGTACAGGTTAGCAAATATAGCTGAAAGTTTGAAAGTGGACACGCCCACGATGCGCGTTGGTCTCAATGCGGAAAGTAGGAGATAACACAGTTTATGCTTAAACTTTAATGAGTACAGAACTTATCTGTACGGACAAGTATACCTGTTTATTTCCTTTTTCAATATATTTCAATACTCTTGTTACGTTTTATTACATATTTTTTTCAAAATAATACAAATAAATACACAATGCAAAGAAATTTCCTAGTTTTTATCGCCTTAATTTTGAAGGTAAACAATTTCTATATTAATTTCGCACTGATTATACCAATATCGGCAGAAATTATTAAGCGCTTTTGGTATCCTTTTCCCCCCGAATGCGTTCTCACTTTATCGTTCGCGCAGCGAAGTGGGGATTGATAAACGGAATAACATGATCGCCATCAATAAACAATGCCCTGCGACTATTCTCGGCGTCTCCTCTTTGTGCGAATCTTCGTTAATTTTTTCCGCCTCTCTCACAAGGAGTTTAACAGTTTTGTTAGCTCGACGAGTTAACTCTCATGACAAAACGCTAGTGTCCCATAAAAAGTTTCACTTCAATAACTTTTTTCGACAAAATATAGAGAAAAATGTATGTATGTATGCTGGTTAGTCATTTTTATCTTTACTAGGTATGTTACTAATGTAACAGCAGAGTATTCTGATCTGTGATCCTCTTATACAGCAGATTTCAAAAACAGGTGCACCTATGCTAGGATAGGTAGAACACAAAATAAATGGGCTGTGTCTAGTAAAAAATTTCCGTAACGGCATCCGTGTTATTATAAAGGGTGTTGGAAAACTACTAGCCACGTTGTTATTAATTTTTTAGAAGCTGACACATCCTTGTTTACCGACATTTCTTGCTATTTACACGGTTCGTACCGAGTAGTTTTGTCTAGGCAAAACTCGATACTGTGTTCCTTTTTCGAAATATTTGTTTTGAAACTTGGTAATAAATGATGCTGATAAAAGTAATGCTAAAGTTATTAATTAAACAGAATAACTGTTTTCGATATTGAGTTTTATGGTTATTATCAACTGATCTTAAAGATTAAAGATATCAGATTGATTCATTATGAATTATATTTAAATATATAGATATATACATAAGCATTTCCATAAAAAAATTTAATAAAAACAAGAAAGAATAATGTTTATATCACGTTTCTTGTTTGCAATTATATCTCACAAGGGCTTCAAATAAAGTTGTGAGGTTTATGGGATACTAAAACTGATACATGGCTAACTGGTATTTTACGAGAGTTTTGAACCATGGCGATCTTAAAACTTCTGACGTATACGTGAAATATGTTGGAAATAATAAAATTTCTTTACAGAAATCACTTTGTGTTTGTTGTACGTGACTTAATCATAGAAATAAGAAATTGAATTTGGGGAAAAAAATAATAAGATGAACCACATGAAAGCTTACATAATATCGGTGGTGGTATCATTAGGAATTATTATTTATTTTAGTGCTCACTACAAATGTACTAACTTTGTTGAAGTGGGTGGTTGCGTTATTTGCTTATTTCTTTTGGCCGATACTATCCAGATTTCAATGCTGGTACATTTGTAGTAACTCAACATCCTTCGGTTTTAAGAAGATGTAGGTACTCATGCCTCCAAGCCAAAAATTATTTAATTTTTTTATCTAAAAAATGGATCTGTCCCTTGACATGGACTACTATCATCGATCTTGATTGATCGATAAGTGCGACTGTTCTAATTTAACCCCTTTTACTTAGGCTAATTAGAGGGAATGTAGTTTTGGTTGTTTTACGAGGCAATCGAAGGACCACTACACCTCTGTGAAGGTGACAGAACCATTTCGGCAGAATCAAATAAAACCTATTACGACTTTTAGTACTCATTTTGTACTAATTTGTACCAAAAAAAAATAAATGTTGTACCTTTACCCATTAACGAAAAAAACACGGCGCTGCTAGCTTAATGTTAACCTAGAAAGTCCAAATTGAAAAAATTTGAAAAAAATGAAAATTATTGCAGGAAATTAAAGAACTGAATTTGTACTAATTTGTACCACAAAAAAAATTAACATCAACCCCCTCAACCAACCCCTATTGCGATAAATTGAACAGCAAGTCCATACTTATCCGATCTTTTCAATATTTCTTGAAAAACGAAGTATTAATGTCGATTCTATTAGTACCAAATTTGTACCACGAAGAATATTTCAAAATATTAAAGTCAACCCACTTACAACAACCTCTGCTTTTATAAATTGTATAGCAAGCCCATTATCCCCGAACTTTTCAAAACATCCTGAAAAACTAAATATAAAAGTCGACTTAATTAAAACTGGATTTGTACTAATTTGTACCACAAAAAAAATTAACATCAACCCCTATTGCGATAAATTGAACAGCAAGACCATACTTCTCCGATTTTTTCAATATTTCTTGAAAAACGAAGTATTAAAGTCGATTTTATTAGTACTAAATTTGTACTAATTTGTACCACGAAGAAAATTTCAAAATATTAAAGTCAACCCACTTGGACAACCCCTGCTTTTATAAATTGAATAGCAAGCCCATTATCCTCAAAACTTTTCAAAGTATCTTGAAAAACGAAATATAAAGTCGATTCCATTAAAACTGAATTTATACTAATTTATACCACCAAAAATATTAACGTCAACCCCCTCAAACAACCCTTATTGTGATAAATTGAATAGCAAGGCCATACTTCTCCGATCTTTTCAATATTTCTAGAAAAACGAAATATTAAAGTCGATTCTATTAGTACTAAATTTGTACCATGGAGAATATTTCAAAATATTAAAGTCAACCCACTTAAACAACCCCTGCTTTTATAAATTGAGTAGCAAGCCCATACTTCTCCGATCTTTTCAATATTTCTTGAAAAACGAAATACTAAAGTCAAATCTGGTATTATTTTAAATGTTTCCTTAACCAGTTTTTCCTTTCTTGGAGATCGTTATATTCAATCCAATCACTGACTCTTAAACACATTGTCCTATAATGTCCCATTGATTGTGTAGTCCTTGTCATGTTATTATTGCTAGAACCCCCCCTATTTCAAATTAAACATAAATTGATGTATATTTTAGGACTAATTTTTAACGCAAAAATTTGAATTTGTACTCCAAAAATTAGAATTTGTACCTCCTCAGTTTTTCTGAAAACCTGCTATTTAATGTGGGGGTGATAGTCAGAGCTCAAGCTAGCACCCCATCTTTACAAAATCAAATTTTAATACCTTACATTTAAACTTTAAATTTAGGACTAATTTGTACCCAAAAAATAGAATTTTTACCCACCCAGTTTTCCCTGTAAAAGGCTTTTATAAAAACAAATAACAGTATGGCTTTAAACTTTGAATTTGGGACTAATTTGTACCCAAAAACGTTTTTTAATTATTATATTATTTTGTTTATAAAATAAAATAAATTAGACCACGTGTTTTATTAATTCCCAAGTAAATCGTTAAACAATTTGAAAGTAACTAAATAATGTTAATTTGAGATTATAGGACTAATTTGTACCCATACAATTTTCCCTGAAAAAGGCTTTTTAATGTACCTAGTGTCTTCACCTCACAGCAGTCGTTCTGATGTAAGTTAAAAATGGACCAAAATCTAGATAAACTGTTACATGAAATATTTCATGAAACCTACTACCTACTTCCCAATCATTTTTGTTTTGATATTATGTATTGTCTTGCCTCTAATAATAAATATATTGTTATAATTACAATTAGAAATCCATATTTTTTTACATAGATACATACTCTTTTTCTCAATTAGGTCTTTTGGGGTAATCGCGGCAATTCTTTGACGAGACAAAAAAAAACTTTTCTTTCTCTTCTGCAGGTGCCTGATAAGGCACAAATAGTTCTAGGCATCATACTCTGGTGTTATCACTTTTTTTGACTACTTGGCGGCTTAGGAATGATTGAATGATTGAAAAACATTTTTATCTTACACTGTAGTAAAAACCGTTAGGAGTCAGTGCAGTGATTTTTTTGTTTTTCAGATATTACGTGTCTGATGTCTGATCTACCGCTCCTATTGACCTTTTGCTGATTGATGCCTTTATTTAATAATTCTTAATAATTTTTCTAGTTGTTGGAAAAATTTCAGCATGGATTTTTTGGAGTAATTAAGCAGTGCACAGAACGCCAAAAGGGCTTATTTTCATTTTTGGTACTTCAGTCTAAATCTGTTTATAAAATATTTTGTGGTACAAATTCAGTTTTAATGGAATCTACTTTTATATTTCGTTTTTCAAGAAATTATGAAAAGATCGGTGGATAATGGGCTTGCTATACAACTTATTGAAGCAAGGGTTGTTTAAATTATTTTACTTTAATATTTTGAAATATTTTTGTGGTACAAATTCAGTTTTATTATTTCCTTTTTCAAGAAATTCTGAAAATATCGGAGGATAATGGACTTGCTTTTTAATTTTTCGATCAGGGGTTGTTTGAAGGGGTTGACGTTAATATTTTTTGTGGTACAAATTAGTACAAATTCAGTATTAATAGAGTCGACTTTTATATTTCGTTTTTAAAAAAAATTGAAAAGTTCGGAGGATAATGGGCTTGCTATTCAATTTATAAAAGCAGGGGTTGTTTAAGTGGGTTGACTATAATATTTTGAAATTTTCTTCGTGGTACAAATTAGTACAAATTTAGTACTAATAGAATCGACTTTAATATTTTGTTTTTCAAAAAATATTGAAAAGATCGGAGAAGTATGGGCTTTCTATTCAATTTACCGCAAAAAGGGTTGTTTGAGGGGGTTGATGTTAATTTTTTTTGTGGTACAAATGAGTACATATTCAGTTTTAATGGAGTCGACTTTTATATTTCGTTATTCGAGAAATTTTGGAAAGTTCGGAGGATAATGGGCTTAGTATTCAATTTTTCGCAACAGGGGTTGTTTGAGGGGGTTGGCGTTATTTTATTTTGTGGTACAAATTAGTACAAATTCAATTTTAATGAAGTCGACTTTTATATTTCCTTTTTCAGGAAATTTTGAGAAGTTCGGGGATAATGGGCTTGCTATTGAATTTATAAAAGCAGGGGTTGTTTAAGTGGGTTGACTTTAATATTTTGAAATATTCTTCGTGGTACAAATTAGTACTAATAGAATCGACTTTAATATATCGTTTTTCAGGAAATATTGAAAAGATCGGAGAAGTATGGGGCTTGCTATTCAATTTATCGCAACAAGGGTTGTTTAAGTGGGTTGACTTTAATATTTTGAAATTTTCTTCGTGGTACGAATTAGTACAAATTTAGTACTAATAGAATCGACTTTAATATTTTCTTTTTCAAGAAATATTGAAAAGATCAGAGAAGTATGGGCTTGCTATTCAATTTATCGCAACAAGGGTTCTTTGAGGGTGTTGGCGTTAATTTTTTTGTGTTACAAATGAGTACATATTCAGTTTTAATGGAGTCGACTTTTATATTTCGTTATTCAAAAAATTTTGAAAAGTTCGGTGGATAATGGGCTTGCTGTTCAATTTATCGCAATAGGGGTTGTTTGAGGGGGTTGATGTTAATTTTTTTTGTGGTACAAATTAGTACAAATTCTGTTCTTTAATTTCCTGTAATAATTTTCATTTTTTTCTAATTTTTTTAATTTGGGCTTTCTAGGTTAACATGAAGCTAGCAATGCCATGTTTTTTTCGTTAATGGGTAAAGGTACAAAATTATTTTTTGTGGTACAAATTAGTACAAAATGAGTACTAAAAGTCGTAATAGGTTTTATTTGATTCTGCCGAAATGGTTCTGCCAGCTTCACATAGGTGACCACTACGGCCGTTTGTCACTGAAGTAACGATGAACCGTAGAATGAAATTAAAACACTGATATCACGTTATGATTTATATTGTCATGAAATATAAGTTATTTACTGTTGCTTCGACAATTAAGAATTCACTTGACTTTTCGCGATAACTGAAAGTATTGTGCACATACTATGTTGGTTTATGAAAAGAATAAAGATTACGGACACATGGTGGTTCCCGGGTTGAAAACGCCGGCTGGTTTTACGAAGTTGTAGCACGTTATATGATGAAAGAGGGTGCCTGAGAAGTGTGAAAGCTATCTGGGAAGTGAAGTAAAAATGAGGCTATTTTCGTATTTATATGTTTGATGACGTAGGATCGAGGAATGAGTAAACTATTAGAAACTGGCCAATGGGATAAAAGTATTTTAAAATGTAACGTTCGAACAACAAGTGAATGTTGCAGATATGAAGATGTTTTTTGTGGGGTTTTCAACGGTTTCGTAGATACAGATAACAGAGTTTGGAAGAGACTTTTTATGAAGAGATAAGATGTCGGGGACTTTGATATGTTCAGTAGAATTTCAGAAAACGATATTTATCTGTTTTTCTTAGGTGTTAGTAAATTTAAATGACTTTTTTAGTGAAGTAAAGAAATATTAACTGTTGAAATTAGGGATATATTTAGTTATCTGTTTTGAGCATAATATTCGACTTGTATTATACAGGGGAAATTGAAATAGAATCACGGGAGAATTTGGTAATTAAAACCAAATTCGAACAGCGACAAATGATTTAATGTGGCACATCTTTGAGGTAACCTTCAAGTTCTGATAGAGTAGAGAGTGCAAATTTTAGTTTCTATAATCAAAAAGAGGAAGTCTGATTAAAAACTGTACTTGTGTATACAAGTCACACATGTTTTGTATGCGTTAAATTTTGATGGCATCTACATTTATGTAATAGATTCAATTCTTAATAAATGAATTATTCATTGATCTATTGGAACGTTTTTTTTTCCTTTTGCATAACCGAAGGCGATGATTGTTTGTCTCTTGACTATGAAAACTCCTGATTGTTTCTTGTCACAATGTTAATCATTGGAATTGAAGCTGTAACAAATTTTTGATGAGATGCTGCTTTTTTTCTTTTCTTACCTCTATTAATTCTATACGAGCCGGATATCTTGATCTAATTTTTCTCAAACATTTGCACATTGGCTGGTGTTGCAGTAGGTTTTTGACACATGCGCATTTGAGACATTTTGTACTTGATCCTTTATTTGTTGTAGCATGGCCTACCTGTTGGCCGTAAAAATGTAGTTTATTCATGATACGATTATTTGTTAGCCCCTCTGTTTTTATATTAGATACCATTGATTCACTGCCGGGATTTTTAAACATTTAATCACAAACACTTGTACAAACGGTTTCCTGATCGTAAAAACTTAGCCTTACATTAACGAACATCGACATTCTATTCAAATTAATGCATAATCAGTGGTTTATGAGCTTTTTGCGTTTGAAACTCTTTTAGAATGTATCCACATATTTGAAATAATATGACGACATAACACATACTTTATCTTAGTAGACATAAATCTTTCATTTGGAAAACCACGAGTTTCGCAGTTCTAATGGAGGATACTTTCGTTGATTTCAGTTATCTGTGGTGACAAATGTTTCAGTTCTCCGACTTGATTTAGTATAATTTATATTTTCGAAATAGTAACGACCTAAATATTTTTCGATTGCCAACAGGACCGAAGAGTGATTCATATTGTTTAGAATTTTAGCGGGCGAAATGGTTTGAGTAATATATTTTCGATGGGTCCAAAGTACTGAAGTTTTAGCATTATTCGGGGAGCTACTCGTCGGAACTTTTCATTAAATAAGCTGAAGTTTCTGTAATTAATTTTCCGTTATACCTTTATGCGTTGATGCGGGTTCGGTATATTTCACTTTTACAATAATTCTTGGATAAAATGCTTTATTTGAAATTCATACTTTAGGTATTCACTGTTAGTAAAGTGTTGTGATTAATTGAGACCGTAATGGACATAATGTATTGGCTATAAATGAAGTTGGATTTCCAAGATAGTTATTTAATTCTATTAAATCACTTTGGTTTAGATGAAAGATGATTCTGCTATATAGACGTTATGGAATGTATTCAGGTATATTTTTCAATAAACAGTTGGATTACAAAAAAAACACGCTAATTTGTGGGAATAGAGACGGGTTCTATTTGAGTTGCGTGATATTCTAACATGCTATTTCTTTGTGGAACGAATTAAAATTAATGAACACCAGATTTGCTTGGAATTTCTTGCACAATTAGATATACCTAACTGTGTGAATAAAAGGCAAGAAAAGTACAAAACTACTTACTTGGATTTTAGTAATACCATATTTTTTTAATCAATAAGAATATACCTATTACTAAAATGGAATCTAGCGATTCCGTAGTCAATGTCAAAATCACAACAAGTTAATCAATAGATTAAATAAAATAGAGCTACATTAATATGTATATCAGCATTCCTTGATATACAGACTGGGCCACAGAAAACAGTCCACCCCTATATTTAGCAGTAGTCATTAGATTTTATAGAAATGCTGGAACATTTCGATTTTTGTTCTAAGGGGGACACATTTTTGCGATACAGGCATCTGTCATTTGTCAACCCCCTCCCTTCCACTTCCCCAATCCCTTATTTTTAAATAGGGAACATTAGAAAGGCATTTAGATGGAGTATTCAATCATAATGATCGTCAACGATATTTTTGGAAAAAATAGTCTTAATTAATTTAAAGTGCAACACCTCATAATAATTAAACGCAGTGCCAATGGTTTTTTAATGTATCATTTTTTCTGTCACATCAAAAGTAAATTAATAATATATTATTAAACGAGCAATTTATGATAGCCATTATTCACGCAGGGTGACGATTGTGTCCCGAGCCGTAGGCGAGAGGCGCAAGTCACCCGAGTGAATAATGGCTATCATATATTGCGAGTTGAATTGTATACTCTGTCCACGACCCTTGATTTCTTTATTAAATATAAGTTAAGTAAATAATGCGATTGTAGAATGGAAAGTTTTTATTGAACATCATTATTACTTTTATTTATGTGTATATTTTCTGTAATTTCTGTTTTTTTACAAGAAAGCTCATCACTATCCGAATTCATTGTTATACTAAGATACATAATACCGAAATGTACTTTTAAGTATTCGCCAATTACAGAACCTTTCTGTCTGTACTCTTGTACCAAATGAAACTCCTGAATCTTACGAAACCAAGCTTGACAGAGATGAAATTTACAACCACAAAGAATTTGATCTCTTCCAAAACATTCATATATAGCGTTATGAATGCTTAGTTCAAAATCTACTACGACTTCTTTAGGTTGAAAATTTAAGCCAACTTCTTTACATTTTTGTCTTAAAATTAAAAACAAATTTGAATATGTTTGACATGATTTGTCCGGCAGCAAACAAAAAACAAGAGGTACGTAATAGCCGTTTTTAAAACCATGAATGGTAAACATTTGGTAAAAAAAGTTGAACAGTATTTAAAAGTCCCATCCATCAAAATACAATCCGAATTACATAAAAAATTAAGGTTGGAAAAACAGAAGAACACAATAATTTTAAATACCTGGTCTGCTGTTAATAGAAATTCCTCTTCTCGGTTCGTTCGTAATTGTAATTCACGAACACTATTAAATACTTCTTCCTGATTTTTAGGCAATAGTGTAAGTGCATCAACATCCTTCCCCTAATCCCCTAAATATCGATCAAAACAATCAAGATTTCTTCAAAATATTTAATTCAAGAAATCTTTGAAACCTTTCAGAAATATACATAATTCGATGGGCCTCCGATTTTATCTATTATAAACCCTAATGACTCTAATAGGATTAAACTAAATGGTTGCGGCACAGTTCGAACATTTCAGTAATCCTCAAATTGATACAAGTCAGGTAAAATTTTATTTTGTGGCAGAGTTCGGACATGCCCGTTTATTCATAATATTTTTTATTTGTATTACTCCTATATGTAGTGTTTGGGGAATTTTTCGGCTTAATACGATTACACCTATTTACAGATTATTCGATTATTGAGAGGGATTTTCCAAACAACCCAGTTTTCTTAGAAACATTATCGGGAATATTATTTTAAAAGAAAGTAGGTACATTAAATCAGTACTTAGTATTAGTTCTTTGAGTAAAGTTGTATGAAGTTGTATGGTTGTCATAATATTGTAAACAGTTGGAATATATTTAAAACATTTGTTGAATGTTAATTGTGCAAGTACCAAACAATGTCGATAAGCCAAGGATCATCTAAACGACCAAAAACAGGTCCATTATCTTTAAATTAAAAAACTCTGATATTGAATTGTTATATATCATTGAAAAACAAGGATCCAAGTGCAAGTGTTGATGATATTGTGGAATTAACGGCTGCTATGTTGTGTGTTGCTAAATCAACAATTTATAGATTACTAAAAGAAAGCAAAAATGGAACTCTTCAACCCCCTAAAACTCCTTCAGGCCGAAAACCAATTGAGATCGATGAGTCATTAAAACAAAGACTAAGGCGTAAAGTCCATGGATTTTACTTACGAAAGGAAATTCCAACACTTGACAAAATTATGACATCAGTGCAAGAAGATACGGACTATCCAAAATTCTCCAGAATGACATTATGCAAACTTCTGAAAGATGTGGGTTTCAGATATACAAAACATAATAGAAAATCTCTCTTGATAGATAAACCGGGAATAGTTTTTTGGAGAAGAGACTATTCAAGAAGCATTCGACATGCCAGAGAACAAAATTTGAAAATCTTCTACTTAGACGAAACATGGATAAATGCTGGATATACAGTTTCCAAATCTTGGCAAGATGAAAACATTAAAAGCGGAAGGCAGGCATTCGTGGAAGGTTTGTCGTTAGGTTTGCAGCCACCATCTGGAAAAGGAAAAAGACTTATCATTGTCCATGTTGGAAGTTCTGAAGGTTTTGTTGATGGTGGATTATTAACTTTTATTTCAAAACGCACGGGGGACTATCACGAAGATATGAATGGGGATGTCTTCGAGGAATGGTTTGTTCAAATGTTGGATCTGATTCCAAAAGGGGCTGTTATTGTTATGGACAACGCAAGTTACCATTCACGGTTACGAGAAGCATTGCCCACAAGTCGTTGGCGTAAAGCAGAGCTTTTGGAGTGGCTTATTTCGAAAAATATTAAGTTTCCAAAAGATCCACTAAGGAAAGAACTTTACAGAATTGCAAAAATGAACAAGAATAAATACAAAACCTACATTGTAGAAGAAATGGCTTCTTCTCGTGATATATCAGTTCTTCGACTTCCCCCTTATCATTGTGAACTTAATCCCATAGAATTAATATGGGCTCAGGTAAAGGGGGAAGTTGGAAAAAAAATATTACTTTTAAAATAAACGATGTTGTGAAATTGTTTGAGAGTCCTGTAAGTCATGTGAGTAAGGAAAATTGGACAAACTGTATCGAGCATGTTATCAAAGTAGAGGCAAATATGTGGAAAATTGACAATATTTGTGATGATTTAATCGACCCTATTATTATTAATGTCAACAACGATTCTTCCTCTTCCGAGTCGGATATAGAATAAAATGTAAGTAATAAATGTATTCCAATAATTATTTCTTTTCATTTTTTATTATATTATAATTTAAAACGTATTTTTTTCCCAAAATACACACCACTGCATTGCGTTATTGCTTATCTGCTAATCCTTTAACAATGAATAAACCCTAAACTTTGCTACAACTGAAACAAATACGGGGTCGATCTACCTGGTTTTTAGATTTACGGAAGAAATGTAATTTAAAGTAAGAGATTTATCAAAAATTTCATGGTGCTCCCTGTAAAGGTTTTGCATACTTAATTAGGGTTTATTACTCCTCGTACTTTTTGTACATACTATACAATATGTATATCGGCAGATCGACAAGTTCGTAATAACTTGGTTTTAGGTATTATTGACTATTCTAACTTCAAAATTAACAAATTTCTGGAGCACGTCAAATAATTCGTGTGACCTATAGAAATGAGCGATACTGTGTTGAGTATCAATACACCGTACTGTTATAAATATATTGTTTTAAAAATATCAATATTAGAAAATATCGTTATGAAAAGTGTTAATATTAAAAATTTCTATATTTTGTCGATACGATATGTTTCAGAACCAAATTTCCTAAACAAAATACGCAGACGTAAAGGTTTACTTAGTTAAAATATCGTATCGTATCCCTCATCTCAAGTCACCTATCGAGATGTGCCGGAATGTTGTGAGTGAGTCAAAACATATGTTACGTAAATGCAAAAGCCTGAATTATCATAATATCACTCTAGGGATATATGGATACCATATACTTTTAGTTAGGAAAGGCAATTTTTGTTAAAAATTAATAATTTGATACTAAGGTATTTTTTTAATACTACCAAAATTGTATATTCCATTGCAGAATCAGTTGAAATTATTTCCATATTTTTTGTAAACGATAAGTGTAGATGAACAGCGAATTTATTTTCATTTTTAAGAGGTGTTGCAATTTAAATTAATTAAGATTTTTTTGTAAAGACGGTGTAAATATAAAAAAAATCGTTGACGACCATTATATCTGAATACTCCATATAAATGACTTGCTAGTGATGTGCTACACATGGTATATTATTCTCTATTTAAAAATAATGGGTTCGGGAAGTGGAATAGAGGGGGTTGACAAATGAAATGGTGTCTGTATCGTAAAAATGTGTCCCCCTTAGAACCAAAATCGACCAGTTTCAGCATTATCTTAAACTCTAATGAATACTGCCTAATATCGGGGTGGACTGAATTTTGTGGCCCACTCTCTATATATCGAGCATTCGATAAGTGTGGCATGAGCCTCTTCTCTTTAAAATCAAAACTCACCTACTCTATCAATCAAATCTTCTCTTGAAATCATATTTGTCGTCTAAGCCATCATGAGCCCATAAACGATATCTAGACTCGTCTAAAAAACGACCCTATTCCATTGGTCTTCCCAATTCGTTTGTTCATAGCACCATTCTAGTCTGCGAGCACGGTGGATATTTGTTAAAAGTAGAATTAACCTTGAACGATAAGATTGCCTACCAAAAGAGATATTTCGGTGGTATATGGAGCGCAGTGTTAGTCTGTATCCAATTTCAGCCAGAAAAATAGTTCCCACTGACCTTGTGGCTATGGCGGTCTCTAAAACCTTAACCGTCGATCATATTGCTCTGTTTGTTCTTCTGGGTTGGCCAAACCCCTTCCTTCGGTGTTGACGGCCCTCCAACGTCCAATCTCTCCAACAACGAACAACGGTAGTGATGTTCCTGTACAAACGTCGAGCTATTTCCCCCGAGGAAAAACCTGCCTCATATTGTATCACTGTCTCTCAATTGACGATACTCCTCAGGTTGTGTTCGCGCTCTTGGCACGTTATTAGCTAGCTGTCAAACACTATCACCAAACAACTAAATGAAACTAATCGCAACTAAGAGAATTCCACAACAATGTATATGAATACAGGGTGATGCGTTGTTTTAGTCATCTTAGTTATATTGGAACACTATTTGATTACCAATGTTTCATTATTTTTATATAAAATAATGTTTTTTTAAACATTGTTTACATTCGTCCCAGCTTAAGTTTGGATATCGTCTTTTTATGTAACGTATTTGAAAAGTGCTTCTCTGTTCCTGTAACAACACTCTCAACGGTCGTTAATTTCAATTTGTTTGATAATTTATAACACTTCTTTCAGCGAGTTAAAGTGAGACAGATTTATGGACTCGTCTTCAGACAAATATAAGGGGGAAATTACGAACAAATCAGGAGAACCACTCCACTGGCATTAAAGTGATAATTGAATTAACATTGATTTTCACTTAATTTCAATTAAGGCGCTGTCTTATAAGTTCCAGTAAATTATTTAATATATACGCATTTTAATTGATCCTGTTCGTCATAAGTTTTAGTTAGAGAGTTATAGTCTATTGACCATCTCTCAAATCATTCGAGCTTATTTGGATTAAAAGGAATTTGAAGTGATATACAGTTGAATTATTGGATCTTTACCCGTGCGTCATTAATATCTGATAACATAACCGACAGATGTCAAATTATTTTGTTCTGTTCTTCACTATTAATAGAAAGAGATGCCACTTAATAATTATGTCGGTTATGTTAACAGATATTAATGACGCACGGGTAAAGATCCAATAATTCAACTGTATTATACCAAAACCGGTTTCCCTATTGTTTGAGAATGATTAGTATTTATTAAAACAGTAGAATAAGTTTAAAAATGCAAATTTTAATGAAATGTGATGTAAGTTAAGTAAAACTACTTTTCTTACGACATTGATTCATATTATTTTTCGCTTTTTATATTATTAAATAATGGTATATATAAAAGTTTTTAATTCAAGCAATCAGACCCAGCTTTGTTTTCTTCTTTCCGATACCAGTCGTATCAAGGTCGGCCATTCCGTATAGCAAGCATTAGCCCAGAGTTCGGGAAATTGCACGACATATCCCAATTGTTTTAGAAACTTTCTATGGTATAGCAAAAGGCTACGTAAAATGTTCGGTGGTACTTGGACATAATGAAAATTAATGAACAATACCGGACTCAAAAATGAAACTGAATGAGGGTTTGACAAGTCTTTCGACGGAGGTAGCGAAAAAACGATAATCCTCTGAATATTTGGAGGATTGATAGCTTCCAAGAAAGATAGGTCCACCTGACTCCACGACACTTTTATTCTCGATTCTTAAATAACATTTTAGGAAGAGAAGCTGGAAAAGTCATCTGATTGGAAATTATACTCTTAATTGTTTTAGTGAATATCAGACAACTCACCTTATGTTGGAAACAATTTTTACTTCACCTTATGATTAGTATATGTAATATATGTAACATATAAGGGAATTATTGTAATAGAGTGATTTTGACGTTTCGAGATGTTTCATATGTTTCTGATTCCTAAAAAACCTATTTTTAAAAAATGTCGGTTGGTCTGTCAACACGATAACTCAAAAACGCAACCGAATTTTTAAATGAAATTTTATATGTAGGTTCAGAATGTAAAAACTGAGGCTAAGTTCGTAAATGAGCAAAACCTGATGTACAATTTTCCGGAAAATCCCATTTTCATAAGTTTTTCTCAATTTTCCACCCGAAATAATTTTTTTTACGAACAACAAATTTATTGGAATCATCATCGTATCAAAAATTTCATCGAAATCGGAATGAAAATATTTTTTTGACATTTTCATTCCTTTGGAATCGGAATTTTTTAAAAATGTTCATCTTTGATGTTTTATAACTCGCTGTGCATTATCCATGGGAAGCTGCTGTATTTTTTTCATAATAGTATGAAAGTATTTCGATTTTCACCAATTTCAGTCCTTCCAATGGATAGTCCTATACTCCGTTTTAAAAAGGCATGGAGTAAAAATCACTCATTTTGGCCGGAACCATTTAGTCATTTAAAAAAAGTTAAGGCTACTAAAATTATCTCATTTCCGAAAATAACCGTTTTGTAATATTATTTAAAATGAAATTTCAAATTATCAATAATATAATAACTTGTGGATTATATCACTGACATCAATTTTCCAGAAAATTTATTATTATGTATAAAAGGGCGTAGACGAGTCCCTCCACTAAGCTCCAGGTAGTTATAATCCTACATACAATAAATAATAAAATAAATGTTAATAACAATTTTATACAAATATATATATATATATATATATATATATATATACATATATATCCAAACCAACCCCATTTGCCGATTATTTCACCCAATTAGCAGGTAATTGAAGAAACTTGACAAACAGGTAGCTCAAAAATGGTTTTATTATTGTGAAATATAGTCTTTTCAGTTCTAAGAAAATGCCCCCATAATACAATGTACTTACTAGAACTTTTCAACTATAAAAGTAGCGGAAAGGTTGAATATTTTCAATTTACAGTTCATCTGTTCTGGAGAAACTGCTGTGTTGATTGATTTCCCCATTATTACTGTTATTTGTTATTATTTTTTACCGTTATTGTTAACTGGTGTTTATTTTTGTTCATCTATACAAGTTCTCTTCTCATCACACGAGACAAACACCTAACTACACCTTCCAACTATATAGTGTTCCAACCAAATTCGACCAGATATGAGGATTTATCACCGTCTAAGCGACCTAAAGTTGAAAAACGAAGTAATTAGAAGAAAAATTATGAATTTGACAGGAAGTGTTGATGAAACTGTAGAGATTACTGCAACAATGATGGGTGTTTCAAAAACAACAATTTATAATTTAATGAAGGAGAAAAAAATGGAAACATCACAGCCCCAGCAAAGTCCCCAGGCCGACCCAAACTTGAAATGGATGACGACTTGAAGAATGGAATAAGGCGTAAGGTGCATGCTTTTTTCTTTAGAAAAGAGATCCCAACTCTCTCCAAAATTATGGCTTCGGTTCAAGAAGATTAAGATTTTCCGAAAATGTCTCGAAGTACATTATGGAAAATTTTGAAGGAACTTGGATTTGAATATAATAAAAATTATCGGAACGCAATGTTGATTGATAGAGACGACATTGTCATTTGGAGGAAGAGTTATTTGCGCAATATTCGGAAAGCAAGACTAGATCAAAAACGAATTTATTATTTGGATGAGACTTGGTTAAATGAAGGTCATACTGTTTCAATGTTTTGGCAAAACACGAATGTCAAAAGTCGGAGGCAGGCAGCTCTTGAAGGGTGGTCAACAGGCCTCAATCCACCAGCAGGAAAAGGACGTCGACTCATCATTACTCATATCGGAAGTGCCGAAGGTTTTGTTAAAGGTGGATTGTTGTGCTTTGAGTCGAAGCAAACCGGAGATTATCATGAAGATATGGATGCAGACGTTTTCGAAGAATATTTATCACAAATGTTAGATCTAATTCCAACGGGCTCAGTCATTGTTATGGATAACGCAAGTTATCACTCCAGGTTAGTGGAGAAATTACCTTCAACTGCATGGCGTAAACAAGATATCCACGATTGGCTAACCTCGAAAAATATTGAATGCCCAGATAACCCGCTGAAAAATGAGCTCTTGCAACTGGCCAATTCACATAAACACAAATATAGTAGATACGTTGTAGATCAAATGGCATCAGCGCGTGGTATAACGGTGCTGAGGCTTCCTCCTTATCACTGTCAACTCAATCCCATAGAATTAATATGGGCCCAAGTGAAAGGGGAAGTTTCAAGAAAGAATACGACATTCAAAATGAGTGACGTAAAAGTTTTATTCGAAGACGCGTTAGGTAACGTAACCAAAGAAAACTGAAAGAAATTTGTTGAACACGTGATACAAGAAGAACTAAATATGTGGGAAATGGATCATATAAGTGAACACATGATTGAACCATTTATAATCAATGTTAATAATGGAAGCTCAACAGAATCGTCTGATTCTGATATATAGACTAGTTTTTGTGTCAGTTATTTCTATTATTTGTTAGACTTTTTTTTATAAATATTACATTAATTCGTACTTTATTCCTGCATTTTTCTTTTTTCCTCTCCTATTGTAAACGGTATATTAGTAGTAAAGTTGATACCTACTGCAAAAAAATTTGCTATTTTTTATATAATATTTTATGTTTATTGTTTATTCATAGGAACACAAAAAATGTGATTTTATTGAACCGATATTGTGAACTCTTTTGAATAGTTTTCGTAATTATAATTTCATATATAGTGCCTTCATACTCATATACCAAGTTTGTTTTGTCCTGATTGCACGCCTCTGAGGATTAAATTGTTTATTTGTTCATTCAAATACAATAGAGCGACCCTTTCAATACAATAGGCGACCCAACCGAATACAGAGTTACAGGGTGTGTCTACCTGAAATTCGTAACAAATGAGAAATTTTAGTACAAAATTAGATAAACTTCGGAGATATTTTATTATACACCCTGTATCGGTTTTGCATACCTAATGAGCTTTTATTACTCCATGCCATTTAAAAACGGACTTAAACTTATAGTTACTACACATTTTTTACCAAAATTTCTACTCCAGCTTTAATCCTGTCTACAAGTATAAAATGGAACAATGCAAATATGGTAAATATTTGAGACGCACGTTTCCTTTATCTAATGCCGTAAGAAAGGAATCGATATTTAACATAGTCTCGTAATTATAGAATTTATTATGGATGCATCTTAAAAAAATGTTAAACATTTTGAGGTCCTGACCAAAAATTTGTAAATGTTGGCTTAAAGTGGAATGTATGGAAAAATTATGCAGTACCATGTTTTTAATAGGAGAAATCCATTTGTTCAGTTTTATGAAATTTTTTTAAGTAGAGTATTAGAATAACATTTTTTAGGTGAATTCATGCCGATTATTTATGATCGCCCGGACAAGTTATGGTTTACTTACAAGAGGTTTTGCATAAATAGTATGGAGCCAATTTCACTGATAAATCAATATTCCTCAAGTTGTCACTATGAATTCAAGATGTTATCAAAACTAGAGGTGTCAAGCTTCTTAACTTCTATTTTGTGTCTGAATTTATTACAGTTCTTTTCAATTTTCTGAAAATTTTCAATCAAACTTTAGTACTTTTTGCAAATATATGTTTAATTGTTGCTTCAGTAGGCAGTCTTTTTCAATGGCCCTCAAATACACAGCATGCAATATGTTTGTTAAAATTACGTAATTATTTGAGCGATGAATTAATTTTGAATGTGTGTCGTCTATTTGCAACAAAAAATTATTTTTTATACATTGTACTTATTTAAACCATTTTTTTGTTTCAGGTAAGTGAAGCTGAACGTCAAACTTGTAAGTTTAGCAATTCTAATCTAAATTTTTTTACTACAAAATTGAAAATAATATTTTTATTGAAGCATTTTCAACAGACAAGTATGAAATTGTAACTAGGAACCAAAAAATGTTTCTTAATAATACAGCCATTTCAAAAATCCAACTTACTTAACAAACCCTTTGAATCTTTTAGGGTACAAACTCTTTGAATAACTGTACAGCGGTATGCCTTTAGACCGATTTTATTATTCTATGGAAGTTTACAGAAAAATGTTATATTTATGTTTACTGTTTGTATACCAGACTGTTTATATTTAAGGTATACTGCAAATCCTACCTTTTTCAGCATACAGATGCTCCAGAAGTCAATAGAAGGTACAATAAAATCTGCCTAAGGGATGTTGCTAGTAGTCAATATTATAGAAAGTGCAATATAATATGTACAAAGGTTCTTTTTGATTTTATTGAAAAGTAAAATTATTTTATAGACTACAGTTACTCCAAAACTAGGTAGTTATACAGTTTTGTTTTTTAAAAATGTTTCATATTTAAAGTTTATGATGAAGGGTTTAACCTAGAATTTCACAAACGTTTCAAACCATTACAGACTAAAAATATTTATGACTTAATTTTATACTAGTGTTTTTAAATGAAACTCAAGGTCTCTAGTTAATTCCACAATATAATACAAGTTATTGAAAATTCTAAAAAATTGACAATTCTTTCGATAAATCAATATCATGACGATGATATTGATTTATCGAAACAATTGTCAATTTTTTAGAATTTTCAATAACTTGTATTATATTGTGGAATTAACTAGAGACCTTGAGTTTCATTTAAAAACACTAAAGTCTATTTGAAAATCAAGAGAGAGTAAATTCCCAGAAATGTTTTGCAGTTATCAGTGTTAAAGGCAGTAAACCATAAACGTGCGTTTTCAAAATTAAATTAATATGGAAATAGAAATATTTAATTTGTTTTAGTTATTTATACCTAGATTACCAATTTTAGATAGATAAACATAATTCGTAAGTAGTAATTTAATTTGGGTAAAATGAAGAAAAAGTCAATATTATTTTAGGCATTTTGTTTTAGGCATATGTTTATTTATAAAATATGTATATAATATGTACAGATAATTACAATTATTTATAAATTAATATGAGGAGCTAAAAAAACAATTAAGTAGGTATATGAGAAAAACAAAACCAACCGCAAGGATAAAATTTGACGAGCAACATGCAAAAAATACGACAATATTAAATCTTAAAAAATTAAAATCTAAAAATAAAATTAAAGTACATAAATTAATAATTTTAAAGTTATGGTTCCTCGCACTCTGTGTCAGAAGATTCACCATCTGATTCTAGAGAAATTACAATGGGCTCTATAGTAATATCAATTATGTTATCTAGCTCCCACATTTTTTTTTCTATTTCTGTAACGTGTCTAATACATTTTTGCCAATTTTCACTTGTTACTTCAGATATTGCCTTATTGAAGAGATTTTTAACATCTGATAATTTAAAAGTCGTGTTATTTCTGGCAACATAACCTTTAACTTGAGCCCATATTAATTCTATCGGATTCATCTCACAATGGTAGGGTGGTAAACGAAGGATTTCAATTTCTCGATTTTTGGCTATCTCCTCAATATTATATTTTTTATAATTTTGCTTCTGTTTTTTAGCAATAGTTAACAATTCTGCCCTCAGCATTGTATTGTCAAAGGCTAAATTTTTAGAAGATAACCATTTTGCAATTTCATCCTTTTTCCATTTAGTGGTTGGTAAAGGTTCAAGTAATCTGGAGTGGTAACTTGCATTGTCCATTATAATAACCGATCCTTTTGGTATGAATTGAATCATCTGTTCAAAATATTCCTCAAACACGTCTCCATTCATTTCTTCGTGATAATCAACGGTTTTTTTTATTCAAATAAGAGTAAACCATTCTCAAGAAAACCGTTTGTACTGCCTATATGACAAATAATTAATCTTTTACCTTTTCCTATAGGTTCCTTAAAACCAGTAGTATATCCTTCTAGAAAAGCTTGATGGGATGATTTTATATTTTTGTCTTTCCAAACTCTTCCTACACAATGTCCTTCATTAACCCATGTTTTATCTAAATAATAAATGTTTTTATTTTGAGCTTTAACTTGTTGTATTCTTCTGAGGTACTGTCTTCTCCAACATACAATTTCTTCAGAATCAATTATCATTGAGTGTCTGCCCATTTTTTCAAATTTAAAGTTTAACTCATGTAACACTTTCCATAGTTTATCCCGGCTTATTGTGGGTAAATCAACATCATTCTTGCAAAACTTTATCTAAAGTTGGTATTTGCTTGTTTATAAAAAATGAGTGAACAAGCTTACGAATAGCATTTTTTAAAAACTCGTCCACGTTGACTTTTAATAGTTTTGGTCTACCTGGTTTCGGCTTTGGTGAGGTTACTCCACCTGATTTTTCCTCCTTTAGAACTCTATATATTGTAGATTTTCCATATCCCATTGCCTTAGATGTTGTTTCAACTACACTGTCAATAGTGTTTGAGGGATTTTGATGTTTAAAATAGTGGTACACATTCACTACAGCACTCTTTTCATTGAGCGATAAATGGTTTAGTTTTAATTTTTTCACTGGCGTATACTCACAAACTGCTTCCATTTTTAGTCACTACTATTTGTCACGTTTATCGAAAATCAAATAACTGCATTTCTAGAAACTTAAGCACTATTTAAGTCAAAATATCTGTCATTAGAAGCGGTCGGCGGGCGTAATTTCGGCCGGTAATCCCTTGGCCTACCTGCATAAATCAAAGGGTACCATTTATGACAGGGGTAATTTCGGCCGAGGGGTTGATGTTTACGATGAGATTAAAATATTGGTAATTACGCTTAATAGTTTCTGTAAAATATTAGTTGTGTATTTATTTGGAAATACCTAATCCTGTGTACCTGTCGGAAATACCTTTAATTTACTTATCTCTTTATTCTAATAACTATGTTGTACCTACTTAAGATTATTCCTTTAAATGTATAAAATTCACAAATAACAGGTATAAAATTATTATAGCTAGTCAGTATTATAACTTATCTTTAAGCTACTAGTCGATAGAAAGCATAAAATATATTATTTGTATACGATGGCATCAGTTTCAGTAATTAAGAGTTCACGCGGTTGTGACTTACTAGTTGTAGAAAAGTTTCAGTTTTGTAAACAGGACGTATTAAAAAGTGGTGAAGTACGTTGGAGGTGTATAAAGAAAAATTTAAGATGTTTAGCCAAACTGTACACTGTTGGTGCGGAATACACAGTTACTAGAAGTGAATTAATCCACAACCACGAGTCCGATGAAACTACGTTGGAGAGAAAAATAGTGACGACTTCATGCAAGCGCAAAGCTGAGGAAGACATATCGGAGAAACCTTCAAAAATTATTAAAAGCGTTCTTTCAAATCATTTGCCTGAGAATTTGTCATCGATAGATATCAGTCTAATAAGAAGAAATTTGTACAACAGCCGCCGTAAGCTCTTACCAGCCCTGCCTAAGGATATTCACGATGTACATTCTGCACTCGATAGTTATGGACCGAAAACCACAACAGGTGAAAATTTTTTGTTTATTAACAGCACAGCTGATAATATCATTGTTTTTTCTTGCCATACAAATATAATAAGTTTATGTAAAATGAAAGATTTTTACATGGATGGCACATTTTCTTATTGTACAAAATATTTTTATCAGTTATTTACCATCCATGGACTGGAAAATGGGCATTATGTTCCTCTTTTGTATTGTCTGTTGCCCAATAAGACCAGTGACACATATATGAGACTTTTTCTGTTGGTAAAATCTAAAAATTTTGAACTTTATAATATTGTTTTTGAACCGAAGGAGGTATTTGTGGATTTTGAAATCGCAATTCATAACGCATTAAAAGTTATCTTTCCCAAAACCAAACTAAATGGTTGTAGATTCCACTTGCACCAGGCGTGGTATAGGAAAATACAATCATTAGGGTTAACCCAAATGTATAAAGATAAAAACTGCGAGGAAAGCAAATGGCTTACTCATACTTTTGGGCTAACTTATTTAGACCCCTCTGAAGTTGAAGATTGTTTCATATTTGATCTCATGTCATACAAACCGGACCATAAACTTATAGATAAATACGCAGACTATTTATTAGAAAACTACATAGCGCCAGAATCTCATTTTCCACCAAATATATGGGCATATGAAAACCCATCAATTAAAAGAACCACAAATGCCTGCGAATCATTCCATTCGCACTTTAATTCTAGTTTTTATTCAAGTCACCCTTCTATATTTATTTTTATAGAAAAATTAAAAGATTGTCAGATCGATGCATATTTAAAAATAAAAAATTTAAATATTCCAGCAAAAATTAAAGACAAACAAGTAAAAAACAAACTAAAATTTATCGAAAACATGGTAAATATGCTTCGATCTGACAATATTTCAAGAATTAATTTCGTTAAATCTGTATCACATCAAAACGTTTTTTAAAAATTTATAGTTTACCTAAGTTATAGAAATAAGTTGATGTAATAATTTTATTGAAATAAAGAAATTTTTTAATATAAAGCATTCTGTTATTTTATTTGATTTGCGGCCGAAAATACCTATGAGATAAGGAAGCAACTTAAAACCTCCGGCCGAATTTACCTACCGGCTTTTAGTACCTGCCCTTTTTCCGGCCGAAATTACATCCGCCCGAAGCGGTTGCCATTCTTGCCATTCGGAGGTCGTTAAATAACAATTATCCCTTTCTATTCTGGTTACGCCTATGACGCACGTTAATCCTCTTAGGCCTACTGTAGTAACAATGAAAGATCATAAAATAATGTGATAGTCCAAGAAATGTAATAAATTTTGTATTGAAATTAACAAAAACCATTTAGAATGCATTACAAATATTGAAGTTTTACCGCACGTACTGTACTATAGTTTTGCATACCGAATTAGTTTTTATTCTGGGAATTTACTCTCTCTTGATTTTATAATATGAGCATATTCCACGAAGTAAGGGTCGAGACAGTCAATTTCATTAATTTTATACCTTCATTCTACATTGAGTACTGTTATATCTGCATCCACTAGTTTATATGTTAATTCTAAATGATACATTTGCTTTTTAATACGCTTTTATATATGTAACGGATTATTTTAAATCAATTTTCATCAATAAATAATTTGGAATTTTGTACCCTTATCGAAAACCTATAAAAGTACAAGAATTTCATAACTTCTACAGTTATATAAAACTGTAACCCGACTTATGTAAAAAAAATATAATTTTAGCCCCACACTTACTACAGATGTAGGTGATTATAGTAGCATTTTTATTTTTTTAGTAGAAACTGTAATGCCTGAAAAATAAAATAGTAAATTAAATCATTAACACATCATCAGAACAACATCGAAAAGTACTTTAATACATCTAAAATCGTTTGTAGTATATTTTAGTACAATTTTAAATCTTGTAGTACGAATATTATTCCTTGAAAACTTAAAATAATCGAATAAACCCATAAAAAAATAATCTCATTTAAACCTGAAGTTTACTACAAATAATGTAGGTAATTATAGTAGCATTTTTATTTTTGTAGAAGAAATTGTAATATTAGAAAAAATATTAAACCATTAACATATCATCAGATGAAAACTACTTTTTAATACATCTAAAATTGTTTGTAGTATATTGTAGTACAAATTTTAATTTTGCAGTAAGAATAATAGTCCCTGAGAACATATAAAATAATCGTACAGACGATTTTACATGTAATTGACTGTCTCGACCCTTACTTCGTGGAATATGCTCATATTAGTGTTTTTAAATGAAACTCAAGGTCTCTAGTTAATTCCACAATATAATACAAGTTATTGAAAATTCTAAAAAATTGACAATTGTTTCGATAAATCAATATCATCGTCAGAATGACAGAAGTTACATTTCATTTTATGCCTACCTGATGTAGTTATATTTGGCTAGACCAAGAAGTAACCTAACTTGTGATTGGCTTAATATATGTTTATAGAAAAAAGAAGAAGATGTGATATTACAAATATTGAAGCTTAGATTTTATTAGCCCTATGGTGATATCCTGGATATCATTTTTCCAATTAAGATCAGTATAACTGTGCAATGATATAGAAAACCAGGAAAACTATATCTGCTGATCTTTACAATTATCACTTAAGAAGACAGTTTATTAGTGGAGAATTCCCTAGATTTAACTGTTCATTGACAACTTCATATTGTGGGTTTCTTAAATGTCTTCTAATTTCCAGTTCTTCAAGGAAATCCAGTTCTTGTTTCTTTTCACAAATATGTAGTACTTCTAGTTTTGTGTTAGGTGTCAATGAATGATTGGTGTCAAGTAGATGTTTTGCGTAGTGGGATTTATCTGGTTGTTTTAATCTGTATGCTCGTAAGTGCTCACTGTATCGTATTTCAAAATTCCTAAGGGTCTGACCCAAATAGACAGCATTACATTCTGGACATTTGAGTTTATATATACCTGACTTCTTTAATAGTGGTATTTTTGTTTTTACATTTAACAATTTTGTACTAACGTTACTTTCTGTTTTAAAAGAAATTGTTGTATTCGTTGCTGAAGATATTATCTTTGAAATATTATTAGAAATATTTCCTGCATATGTGATGGTTCTATAAGTTTTAATTTCATCAGCTTGTTTAGGATATATTAGTTGTAATGCCACTTTTTCCTCTTTTTTACTAATTAGCTTATTTATCATATCTAATGGATAACCGTTAGATGTTGCTATTTGTCTAATTGTATTAATCTCTCTATCAAAATTACATTTGTTCATAGGAACTGAAAAAACTCTATGTATCATTGAATTATATGCTGCTAGTCTGTGTGACACAGGGTGGTTAGAATTGAATAAAATTGTTACATCAGTTTGTGTTGGTTTTCGGTAAATTGAATAATCAAGTACATTATTAACTCTTTGAATTTTTAAATCAAGAAAATTGATTGAGCTATTTTCTTCAATTTCTAATGTAAATTTAATTTTCGGGTGTAAATTATTGATGTGGTTGAAAAATACATCTAATTGTCGTTCACTACCCATAAAACAAGCTAATATGTCATCTACATATCTATACCAAAATAAAATATTTTTCGAAATATTACTTTCAAAGATCTTTCTTTCTAAATTGTCCATAAAAATGTTTGCTAAAATAGGTGATATAGGGCTTCCCATTGGTAAACCTTCATTTTGAATATATATCTTATTGTCAAAAGTGAAATAATTCTGATTAATGCATACATCAAATAAATTAAGTATATCTGATATTATTCCTGGATTAATATTTTTATCTTCTAGTAATTTTCTTACAAGTATTAGACATTCTTTAGGAGGAATTTTAGTAAACATGTTAGTTACATCGAACGATATGAGTTTATAGTTATCTTGTAAGTGGATTGCTTTCAACTTTTTGATTAGTTCTATTGAATTTCTAATTGAGTACTGAGATTCATATCCGTAAGTATTGAGTATATTGTTGAGCTTCTTTGCCAATATATTATTAGGAGCATTAATATAAGAGACTACAGGTCTAATTGGTTTTGTTATTTTATGTAATTTAACTGTTCCATATAATTGTGGACAATGAGGATTCTTATGTATGATAGACCTCTTTTCGTAATCATTTAAAAGATAATTTGAATTATTAACAATATCCCTTACATTATTAGAAAACTTCTTTGTTGGTTAAAAGTTCTTAATGCTGTCTATTTGGGTCAGAACCTTAGGAATTTTGAAATACGATACAGCGAGCACTTACGAGCATACAGATTAAAACAACCAGATAAATCCCACTACGCAAAACATCTACTTGACACCAATCATTCATTGACACCTAACACAAAACTAGAAGTACTACATATTTGTGAAAAGAAACAAGAACTGGATTTCCTTGAAGAACTGGAAATTAGAAGACATTTAAGAAACCCACAATATGAAGTTGTCAATGAACAGTTAAATCTAGGGAATTCTCCACTAATAAACTGTCTTCTTAAGTGAGAATTGTAAAGATCAGCAGATATAGTTTTCCTGGTTTTCTATATCATTGCACAGTTATACTGATCTTAATTGGAAAAATGATATCCAGGATATCACCATAGGGCTAATAAAATCTAAGCTTCAATATTTGTAATATCACATCTTCTTCTTTTTTCTATAAACATATATTAAGCCAATCACAAGTTAGGTTACTTCTTGGTCTAGCCAAATATAACTACTAAACATCAGGTAGGCATAAAATGAAATGTAACTTCTGTCATTCTGACGATGATATTGATTTATCGAAACAATTGTCAATTTTTTAGAATTTTCAGTAACTTGCATTATATTGTGGAATTAACTAGAGACCTTGAGTTTCATTTAAAAACACTGATTTTACATGTATTAAAGTAGTTTTCATTTTTAACTAATAATGTGTTTAATTGATGATTTTATTTTTCGGATATTACATTTCTACTAAAAATTAAAAAAATGCTACTACAATTACCTACATCGTTTGTTGTGTGAGGTTAAAATGAGAATTTTGAAATTTTTTTTCCAGTTATTTTTACGTTTTCCATCAACAACACGAAAAAACGGTTTTTAGAAGAAAAAAATCCTGTGTGAATGTCGTCGTTGTCGTCGGCCACTTTTCCTTACATGTCTTCTTAGCACGATACAGCCTCCGGAGTGCAATAAGTCACCAATTTTATGGACGTCTCACGGATGATCCTTATTGATTTTAAGCTCACCAGAGCCAGTACAACAGGTGCTATAGTATCTTAAGTAGGACATTTTTGTCATTTTTGGACAAATTTCAGTTTGTTAGCACGATACAGCAGCCTCCGGAGTGTATACAATTGACCAATTTTATAATTGGATATTTTTCAAGGTGTCGCACAGATGTGCCCTATTGATTTTCAGCTGAATAGAGCGAGTACAGCGGGTCCTATAAATCCAGATATGCTACATTTTTTGTTATTTTTGGAGAAATTTCGGTTTCTTAGCAGGATACATCCCCGAAGTGTGTACAAGTGACAATTTTATGATAGAATATTGTTCAGTGCATCTCACAGATGCGGAAAAGTTAGTTTTAATCCTTAAAACCGTTTATTTTTTTAAAATAATCCGCTTCCACTAAAGCTATTAGTGGCGGTATTTTATATACAGGGTGTCCCACGAGGTTTTGGCCAGTATATATCTCGAAAACTATTTGAACTACACTATTGAAATTTGGTAGTTATAAACCGTAGGTATTATTACACATTTTAAACAAGCAGTTACTTTGCTGCAACGTTACGTTTCGGGTCACGTGGTATCATTTTTAGAAAAGTTAATGAGACAACCTGTATATTGTTCCACTGCTGTAAAGGTCTCTCTTATACGAATTCGGCGATAACTGTTTCTTTTGTGTTAGGTACTTAGAAAGGACAAACAAATGTTTATAAATTTTTTTATTTCAAAAACAAAGAGAACTGAAAAACCAAAATAATTGGAATACAATAAGAGAGCTGAGAAACAAAAAACATATTTTGGTAACAACTATTCTAGTTGTCAAAAGTTGTCAGTGTTAGTGAACAACTGTTCACTGTATTATTGTTGTTAAAAGTTTTGTGACTTGAAACTATCATGCCTTTACGTTTCACTTATGACGAGTATACCGATATGCTGATCATCTATGCAGAATGTGGAAAAAATACCAGACGTGCTAGAGATTTATATAGAAATCGTTTCCCCGACCGAACAACTCTAGGTAAAAATACTTTTACTTATGTAGAACAAAAGTTAAGACATGATTCTTTTCCAACCGGAAAACATGGAAATTCTGGACGTAAGATATTATTAACATTCTTGCTTATATCCAAGTCAATCCCCACATTTCAACTCGATGTCTGCAACAAGAATTAGGAATAAGTAAATCTACTATTCAGAGGGTGTTAAAGCAATACAAATATTATCCTTTCAAAATACATTTAACGCAAGGTCTAACTCCTGTAGATCCAGAAAGGCGATTCGATTTAATTGCTGAAGTGTCATTTAAAATTGTAGAGGACCCTTTTTTCTTAAATAAAATATTGTGGAGCGAGGAGAGCCGTTTTCACAACAACGGTATAGTTAATTGACATAATTGTCACTACTGGTCGGCTGAAAATCCCAGGTAGACGCGAGAAACGCATTTCCAAACTATTTGGGGGATAAATGTTTGGTGCGGTTTGTTTAATGGCCGCTTGATTGGGCCGTATTTTTATGAAGGGACTTTGACAGGCGAAATGTATTTAGATTTTCTCCAGAATATTCTTCCCCATTTTCTAGAGGACATTCCACAAAATAGAGTGCGACTATGTGGTGGAAACAGGATGGTACAACTCCTCGTTTTGCTCAGCGAGTAACGTCACATCTGAATGTGTATTTCCAAGACAGATGGATTGGGAGAAATGATACAATACATTGGCTGGTTCGTTCACCAGATATAACCCTGTTAGATTTTTTCTTTGGGTATATTTAAAAGGATTAGTTTATGTTACAGCTCCTACCGATGTAGATGATTTAAAAAACAGAATCATAGCAGCTAGCCAATCTGTTACACTAGAAAGTATTGAAGCAGCATGTACAAGAAATTTACTCAGAAGATTTGAATTCTGCATGAATGAAGGTGGACATCAATTTGAGCAACAACTGTAGTAAAAGTGTTACTGTATTACAATTCTTTTTGTTTTTCAGCTCTCTTTGTTTTTCAAATAAAAAACTTTATAAACATTTTTTTGTCGTTTCTAAGTACCTAACACAAAAAACAGGTATCGCCGAATTAGTATTAGAGAGACCTTTACAGCAGTGAAACAATATACAGGGTGTGTTATTAACTTTTCTAAAAATGATACCACGTGATCGGAAACGCGACATTGTAGCAAAGTAGCTGATTGCCTAAAATGTGTAATACTACCTATGGTTTATAACTGCCAAATTTCAATATTCTAGTTTTCGAGATATATACTGGCCAAAACCTCGTGGGACACCCTGTATATATTATTTATACAATATTAAATTTTGTTCAGTAAATTGTCTATTCTTGGCATACATTGCATAAATTTGCAATGACCTTTTCTAAGTCTAGTAAGAATCACTTTAAATTTGCGCGTTGTGATTGGATGTTTTCACAATTTCATTGTCGATTTAAATTCGAGAAGTTTAGCTTGCGATTGCTGCCGATTTTGGAAAACTTCTTGCCGAATAAGAACTTTCAGGACACTCATCACGCACTTCGGTATAAGTTCGACATTATCACTAACTATCGCACTACGCGTACTTATTTCCGCTTCTTCATTACCTTTGATACCAATATATGAAGGAACCCACGTGAAATTGACTGGTTATCGTTCTGTTCTGGCTTTTTTGAATGTGTGATTTGATCGATTGTAAAGGTGTTTCAAAGAATACACACTACTTAAGTACTCAGTTAAAATCAGGGCTTTAGGATTGGGAACGGTAGTAATTAACTTAAGAGCTTAGATACTTGCGAGAGGCGAAAACTTTATAATTAAATTTCATTTATTGCAGTAGCCACTCTAGCTGGTGTAAACTAAAGTAAAATCATTGTATAGATCAGGGTAATTTTTGATCCGATAAACGTTTTCTGTATCAGCAGTAGTAATGCTTAGTCGGATCCCCTGTTTAAATTTCCTAACCTTCTCATAAAATTGAGACAGATGCTTCGTACATGTTTAGACCAATTTCCCTAGAAATCTTGCCGAAGATTTTTTGATAAATCTTCATTTTTGGATTAGTATATGAATTTTCCCTGCGAAATATCACACCTGTTGTTTTAGAAATAGATTATTTGAATCCAGATTGACGTGACCATAATTCCATATCTACTTATCAAATTCGAAAAAAATACTAACTGTAACTTTTATAGCAAACATTGTTTTAATTGTTAAAATTAATATATTAGTTCTGCAGTCATAGAAGGAAATGGTGATTCATAGATTTTTTTAAATTTGCTTTAAATAAGTTACTTATATTACAATGTAATTTTTCTTTTACGGTAATGTTTCTAAAACGGTTTACAAGAAGAGCATTATAGTATACAATATGTTTAGACATATTCAGTGCAAAAAAATGTTAAAACATTTATTTATAATAAGTTTATTACGTAAAGAAAGTTAAAATAACTTGAGCTTTCATGAAAAAGTAGTTTGGAGAAATATATTCAAAAATTAGTGAACATTTTTGGACTAAAACTCTTTAAATAGAATAATAGTTGAACATAATTTGAAAAAATTATTTTGGAAATCTTCTTTTGAAGCAATTTACTTTCAGAACAAAACCTTAGAAAAAATCATGTAAAATCCAAACAAACAAAAATATGCACACAACAATGAATCCATAGAAATAATTTCAAAATTAAATATTAGTTTTACCAAAAAGATTTTGTTCTGTGTTATTAAATAAATTTGAACTGCGTTTAAAGTGACTCTAGCTTTACTTTAAAATTGAATTTGTCTGTTCGATTTGTAAAATGGCCGTAGCATATACCTTTTCAACTCTGTGAATTTTATATCTTACTGTTTGAATAAAACTCTAGCAGTGTTATATATACATCAAAAATCCATGTGTAATTGGCATAAACTAATTTTTACTTCTTCTTTCTTCTCCTCGGCGGAGGTAGCTGCTCCAAAAAGATGTTTTTAACTCATTCAAACCATTCTCTCAGTATCTTCAGCCATGAAATTTGTCTTCTTCCTATTATTCTTTTGCCTTCTATTTTTCCCTGCATTATTACCCTTAAGATGTACATCTCGACACGCATTATGCCTTCTCTCTTTAATTGTAAGCTCAATTTCTTTTTCTTTACCTATTTTCTTACTTGTGAACTGCGCTTTAAAAATAGTCATTTATTCTTAACTTTTTACAGTGGCTTATCAATCAGACCTTCAATGTTTTCTTCGGAGTATCCGAACTCTGCCACAAAATGCAGGTAGTCATTACGGGTTGTTCGAACTCTGCCAGTGTTTAAAATTTTGGAGATTAACTACCAAACCAGTAGGGGTCTAATAGCCTAATCCGATTTAACAATTTACCTTGAACTTTAGGTACTCAAATTCAATATAAGAAAATATTAATAACATACATATATGTTCAACGTATATTTGCCACTTCTAAAAAATTACATCTACATTACAATAAAATATATTCAATATACATAAACATATAAAAAAAAACAAAAAATTAAACGTGTGGAAGATTTTTACATGCAACCGTTTTCACAAACATAAAGCGAGAAATAACATTTTTCCTATATTGATCCAAATGATCATTAATGAAATTAATTTTAACATTAATAGTTTTTTTGGTTTTTTTCTGGCTTTGGTTTGCCGAACGAATTTTCGCGTATACCTCCGTTTGTAAATCCAATAACACACTAGTAAATTGAACAGTGTTTGGATGTGCTTTGTAAAAAGAAGCACCGAAATGCGAATGAAAACTCTCACAAGAATTCGTTATTCTCTTAAAAAAGGATGCATTATTTGCCCAAATAAGTGGTGGAAATATCGAATTTTGCGTTATATATGTTTTATTGACATAATTTCGGAATTCTATAACTCTTTCGTCATTCGGAAGCAAAAAATGTAGTTCATTATAAAAAAATTCTACAACTTCCTCAGGACTAAGATACATAATACCGAAATGTACTTTTAAGTATTCGCCAATTACAGAACCTTTCTGTCTGTACTCTTGTACCAAATGAAACTCCTGAATCTTACGAAACCAAGCTTGACAGAGATGAAATTTACAACCAAAAAGAATTTGATCTCAGCCAAAACATTCATATATAGCGTTATGAATGCTTAGTTCAAAATCTACTACGACTTCTTTAGGTTGAAAATTTAAGCCTACTTCTTTACATTTTTGTCTTAAAATTAAAAACAAATTTGAATATGTTTGACTTGATTTGTCCGGCAGCAAACAAAAAACAAGAGGTACGTAATAGCCGTTTTTAAAACCATGAATGGTAAACATTTTGTAAAAAAAAGTTGAACAGTATTTAAAAGTCCCATCCATCAAAATACAATCCGAATTACATAAAAAATTAAGGTTGGAAAAACAGGAGAACACAATAATTTTAAATACCTGGTCTGCTGTTAATAGAAATTCCTCTTCTCGGTTCGTTCGTAATTGTAATTCACGAACACTATTAAATACTTCTTCCTGATTTTTAGGCAATAGGGGTAAAATTTTTCTTCTCGCCGCGTGAATATTTTTCCTTATTCGGTCAATATCTTCGGTGTTGATATCCTCCGCGAAATTATTTGACACCAATTCTTGCCGAATTAGTTTGGAGGGTTTCTCAGTGGGATCTTCAGTCGCTTTCCTTTTAATGCTGTTACTCACTGCTTTTCTTGATAGGTTCGTTTCCATAGTATGATTGTGTTCTCCTTTGACTTCTGTGATTGTTTCTTCATCAGAAACGTGGGAGTACACCCTAACTGGACATTTTGCGTTACAGCACTTCCATCTAATGTTTCCACATTTGCTAGTATTAGCTTTCGAAAATTTATAACTGTTCAACACTATTAATTTATTTCCTCTTTCACTATACATTGTAGATGCTTTGTTCTCCATTTTGGTCACTGTTTGTTATGTGTACTACACTCTTAACTTCTGTAGATCGATATGAAGTAACTGAATACAACTATAACTCTTATATAGTGTAAGTGCATCAACATCCTTCCCCTAATCCCCTAAATATCGATCAAAACAATCAAGATTTCTTCAAAATATTTAATACAAGAAATCTTTGAAACCTTTCAGAAATATACATAATTCTATGGGCCTCCGATTTTATCTATTATAAACCCTAATGACTCTAATAGGATTAAACTAAATGGTTGCGGCACAGTTCGAACATTTCAGTAATCCTCAAATTGATACAAGTTAGGTAAAATTTTATTTTGTGGCAGAGTTCGGATATGCCCGTTTTCTTCACTTTCGTGCCCGTTTCTTTATGTATAACCAAAAATATGATCTGATTCGCGATCTAGCGAATGTTTTTGAAGCCATTTTTGGGTAGAAATATCATGACGTTACGAGTAATTTTATATGGTTTTCAGAACTTCAGAAATTTTATTGTATCTATGCCAGTTCCTTGAAATTTATAAGCGTAGACCAAAAGCTTAAAAGGTTCAACATTACTTATTAGAAGGAGAGTCAATAGGTTCGTTCCAACCTCGCGAAGAACCATTCTAGAACGGGACTGCGCAAGTGCATACAGTTGATGCCGTTCCAAGCTAATCGTGACCGTAATAGTACGGTTCTATTTGCGTTCCTACTAACTTGTGATCGTTCTAGAGTCGTTACGGAACGGTAATTTCGATACTCGGCCGAAATAAAGAACTGTGAGGACTGTTAGTATTTTGTCAGTTATTTTATTGTTTTTGTTTTACGTGTTTGTGGGCAACTCAACTTTTGTTCTGACTGGGTTATTTTTCAATACCATGAATTCGTTTATTTCTAAAATGTACAATCATTTTTTTTAAACAAATAAGATTTTGGTTTCATTTTCAGCTAATTACATTTTTATAGTTTAATTTAATAAATTAAACAGAGAATGATGCATAATACCACTAATAAAGTGCATTAAATACAAAAATATATTTTAAAAAGTGAGATTCACAGTACTACACAAACAAAACGATCGCTGAACGATAATAAAGCAGGTCTAAAACCGTTCCAACTTACATCAGATCTGGGACGATTCCTATCAATTCCAGAACGGTTCCAAAACGGTGATTTATCGTAGGTTAGTAGAATAAGAATTGTCGTTAACGACCCGCTGAGCTAAACAAATTTTCTGTCAATCACTTTAATTTCACTTTTAGTTTTTCAAAGAGGAGAGTTGCCTTGATCGTACCAATTCTCGCCTTTCAATTTATGTTGCTCACATACTGCTAGTTGTTATGGCCAAAGTTATTGTATATTTAAATCCATTCTTTCCCCACCTTATAAATTTTTTTAAATGTTATACAAGTTCATTTAGTACTTGAAAACAATAAATTACTAAGGCCCTGCAAGTGGTACAATGAAAGAAATTAGTTGCCTTTATCGTACCAGCTGGCTCATTGATCGTACCCTGTACAATTGATATGTGGTTAATAGTATGAAATAAATTACAAATAATAGACTTATAAAGAGTTAATTCTTATTTTTCATAACATGAACAGTTAATATAAAAATACGGTAGATATAAGGAGTTATAAAGAAAACTTGAGTTATAATGAAATTAAGATAAAGGCCTACTATTTATCTACATTCGACACATGTAAACTGTTGAGGCCTGTTTGCGATTCCTGCACAAGAATCATGCATCCACAAATTACAAATCTGACATTGAATCATATTTTCTACCAGGATGGTTTCACACAAGAAACAATACCATTCTTCATGTTGCACTTCTACCACAACAGCAGATTGATTCGAAGAAGATGCGACGTTAACCATGGACCCAGAGGAAACTTTTGCTGATTTTCCACGGAATCCAAGGTTTTTCTTCACGTTGTGTATCTTTTTTCAATAGATTTTTCTTTTTTTATACAAATTTTCTTTGATGCAGAACCCAATTTCTCTTTCAACGCTTTAACATTTTCTTGGTTAAAACTTAAGCTCCTTTTGTAACTCCAATTGGTTTTTGTATGGGCTGCTAGTCAAAATAGATGCTTTTTTGTCCTACATTCGCAGACTTCAATTTTGATTTAGATTTAGGTATAGGAGACAGTGTCTCAATTGGAATTTGCCGAATGCTGGCTATTATTGTATGCCATCATTTCAGTTGCTGAGTGATCAAGGTTTGAAATTTCTGGCTGCGAAATTAAGTTATTGTCTTCCTCTTTGAGCACTCAGGGTCAGTAGGCATACACAGTTGGATTAAATAATCAGCTGTCACAAAGTCGTAGTCTTTAAATACCGAACGATCAACCCGCCAAACTCCAGTAACTCTAAATCCATTGATTTCCTTCTCAATTGTAGCCGCTTTCGAGTAAGCCTCTGTACACAACCCAGCCACCTGATACTGCGTAACACACATTCCGGGATTTGAACTTAGCCATTTCTGTATAGTTTTGTTGAAGTTACTTTTCAGTGGACTGAAGAAACTTTTATCGAGGGGTTGTAGTCGATGAGTAGTATGACCAGGCAGCTGTAACATTATTACGCCTTGTTCCCTGGCAATTTCATTTGCTTCTAGATTCTTCGAATGTGTAGTATGCCCATCCAAAACTAGAATTACTTTTTTGTCAATAGTTAGTTTTACTATTTCAATGAAATTCCTAATCCACTTTTGAAATAGATCACTTGTTATGTAGCCAGTTTCAGAAAATTTCCAGTAAACTTCCAGGGGGAGCGTCCACTTGTAGCTCATTAGCTATTGGCATTCGTTTAAATATTAACATGGGCGATACAAAGTTCCCAGATGCACTGGTGCAAGCGACAAACGTATTGTTCACTCCACGTTCGCCACTAGAAACTGAACCAATTTGTTTTTTCCCTTTCAGACCAAGTACCTTTTGACATTTATTTTGGACAATACATAGACCTGATTCATCTACATTAAAAATTCTTGTCGCGTCATTCTGATTTTCATCCACGAGTTTCTCAAGGATGTCAAAGAAACCATAAACATTCTCTTTATTGAATCCCTTAACCCGTGCCAGAGACGTTGCAGTGGGTTCTCGCAAGCTGAGTTCTGGATGGCGAGCCTTGAATCCATAATACCATTTTTCCCCACTAATTGGGTTTGCTTATTAAAATTATGGGATATATGGTTTTGTTCAGCTATCTGGAATGCTAATTTCCTCACATCAGTTATGTTCAATCCAAACATTACGCTTTCAAGACGTAAAATGTGGTCAAGCAATGCTTTTTATACATCTTCCGGTAATATGGTTTGCTTCCCGATGATCTTGACTTCTCCATTAGCAGTACGTAATGTCGCCGCTTGAGTGCTCTAGCATCACTGCTATTGGGAAAATAGGAGCAACTCTCCTCTACTATTGAACAAATTTTTTTATTCTAGGTGTCTAGTTTTAAAATGTATAATTTATGTTTTCATGGAAAATGTGCAGTTTACGCATCAAATTACTAGTTTCGAGCAAAATTGTCAAACTTATAGAGTATTTTTAGATTAGAAATTAGATCTAAGATCTTCTTTAACCAGTATAATTCAAAGTGTACAATCATCAATACAATTTAGTTCCAGGACAGTGTCACTTTGCTTTTGCCACAATGATAAAAAAGACGTAAAATTGGAGTTACCAAACTTGCGTTATTCAGCAGATGTGTATTGGGATGAGCAACATTTGGTAAGATGTGATATATTCTTACAGGAACAGAATAGTGTTTTTAAATGAAACTCAAGGTCTCTAGTTAATTCCACAATATAATACAAGTTATTGAAAATTCTAAAAAATTGACAATTGTTTCGATAAATCAATATCATCGTCAGAATGACAGAAGTTACATTTCATTTTATGCCTACCTGATGTTTAGTAGTTACTAACTTGTGATTGGCTTAATATATGTTTATAGAAAAAAGAAGAAGATGTGATATTACAAATATTGAAGCTTAGATAATATTAGCCCTATGGTGATATCCTGGATATCATTTTTCCCATTAAGATCAGTATAACTGTGCAATGATATAGAAAACCAGGAAAACTATATCTGCTGATCTTTACAATGATCACTTAAGAAGACAGTTTATTAGTGGAGAATTCCCTAGATTTAACTGTTCATTGACAACTTCATATTGTGGGTTTCTTAAATGTCTTCTAATTTCCAGTTCTTCAAGGAAATCCAGTTCTTGTTTCTTTTCACAAATATGCAGTACTTCTAGTTCTGTGTTAGGTGTCAATGAATGATTGGTGTCAAGTAGATGTTTTGCGTAGTGGGATTTATCTGGTTGTTTTAATCTGTATGCTCGTAAGTGCTCACTGTATCGTATTTCAAAATTCCGAAGGGTCTGACCCAAATAGACAGCATTACATTCTGGACATTTGAGTTTATATATACCTGACTTCTTTAATAGCGGTATTTTTGTTTTTACATTTAACAGTTTTGTACTAACGTTACTTTCTGTTTTAAAAGAAATTGTTGTATTCGTTGCTGAAGATATTATCTTTGAAATATTATTAGAAATATTTCCTGCATATGTGATGGTTTTATAAGTTTTAATTTCATCAGCTTGTTTAGGATATATTAGTTGTAATGCCACTTTTTCCTCTTTTTTACTAATTAGCTTATTTATCATATCTAATGAATAACCGTTAGATGTCTAATTGTATTAATCTCTCTATTAAAATTACATTTGTTCATAGGAAAACTGGAAAAGCTCTATGTATCATTGAATTATATGCTGCTAGTCTGTGTGACACAGGGTGGTTAGAATTGAATGGAATTGTTACATCAGTTTGTGTTGGTTTTCGGTAAATTGAATAATCAAGTACATTATTAACTCTTTGAATTTTTAAATCAAGAAAATTGATTGAGCTATTTTCTTCAATTTCTAATGTAAATTTAATTTTCGGGTGTAAATTATTGATGTGGTTGAAAAATACATCTAATTGTCGTTCACTACCCATAAAACAAGCTAATATGTCATCTACATATCTATACCAAAATAAAATATTTTTCGAAATATTACTTTCAAAGATCTTTCTTTCTAAATTGTCCATAAAAATGTTTGCTAAAATAGGTGATATAGGGCTTCCCATTGGTAAACCTTCATTTTGAATATATATCTTATTGTCAAAAGTGAAATAATTCTGATTAATGCATACATCAAATAAATTAAGTATATCTGATATTATTCCTGGATTAATATTTTTATCTTCTAGTAATTTTCTTACAAGTATTAGACATTCTTTAGGAGGAATTTTAGTAAACATGTTAGTTACATCGAACGATATGAGTTTATAGTTATCTTGTAAGTGGATTGCTTTCAACTTTTTGATTAGTTCTATTGAATTTCTAATCGAGTACTGAGATTCATATCCGTAAGTATTGAGTATATTGTTGAGCTTCTTTGCCAATATATTATTAGGAGCATTAACATAAGAGACTACAGGTCTAATTGGTTTCGTTATTTTATGTAATTTAACTGTTCCATATAATTGTGGACAATGAGGATTTTTATGTATGATAGACCTCTTTTCGTAATCATTTAAAAGATAATTTGAATTATTAACAATATCCCTTACATTATTAGAAAACTTCTTTGTTGGGTCTGCTTTAAGAACTTTTACATCGCTTAAAGATAAAAGTCTAACAACTAATTTCTGTTGCCAGTGATCATATTTGATTCCGAATAAATACGTTGGGTAAAATATTTGAACGTAAGTGAGAGACTCAGAGTGCCATGAATATGACAATACTTGGTTAATAAGATATATGTCAACAAAGAAGTGAGTAAGACAGAGGACTATAATGATATATCGCGTGGTCATAATATAGCACAAAACGTGTACTAAACTATACAAAGAATGGAGACCTAGGAAAGACAATTGAAACCGATGTAAACTCCAAGAAAACGAGTAGCCGATTTTCCCCAAAACTCGATAAAGTAGAAAACAATAAAAATTGGAGCTTACCTATTACAACAGATGCAGGGGTTTACGAAATAATATTTTCTCCTGTCTATTTATTTTCTTAGTAAATATAATTTCAAGTTTATAATAAAATGTTCTAGATTAGAAATATAAAAAATTATCACCATCATCATATTTTAGTGACATTTACGAGGTCTGGTTATTAAATAACGAGACTGGTTACGAAATAGGGTTTTATTATAAAAATTATTCCACATTCGAATGCTCCCCTTCAATATACTTCCCTCCTCTCGCCACACACCTTTCCATACATTTTTTCCATTGATCGAAGCAGTGCTGGAAGTCTTCTTTGGTGAGGGCCTTTAGGAGCTCTGCTGTTTTTTTTGCTTTACCGCTTCCATCGACTCAAATCGGGATCCTTTTAAAGCAGATTTTATCTTCGGAAACGAAAAAAAGACGCACGGTGCCAAATCTGGTGAGTACGGCGGATGTTCGAGCACTGGAATGCGCTTACCGGCCAAATACTGCTTCACAGTTACCGCGTTATGGGCAGATGCGTTGTCCTGGTGCAAAATCCACGAGTTGTTCTTCCACAACTCTGGCCGTTTTTTACGAACTCGCAATGTTGCCAAAACTGACAAATAGTAAGTCTGGCCCTCTGGAACCCATTCAGTCATCACGATACCGTTAATGTCGAAACAAACGATTAACATTGCCTTGAATTTTGATTTGGACATCCTTGATTTTTTGATTCTGGGCGATTCAGGCGTTTTCCATTGCATCAATTGTCGCTTTGTTTCAACATCGTATTGAAAAATCCACGTTTCGTCGCAAGTAATAACGTTTTTCATCAGTTCGGGATCTTCTTCTAACCTTTCAAGGAAATCTGAGCAGACCCGTTGACACAAGAGCTTTTGGTCAGGAATCATATTTTTTGGCACCTTGGCAGCCTCTGTAATGATCCGGATGCTCATTCGACGATCTGTATGCACAATTTGGTTGATTTTGGTCACTGTTTCCGGAGTTGAAACAGTCACAGGGCGACCTGGGCGCTGGTCATCTTCAGTGCTCTCTCGGCCCTCACTAAATCGCTTGCACCACTCAAAAACACGCGCATGAGATAGAGAATTGTCCCCATAGGCCTCTTGCAACAATTTATAGCACTCAGTCGGAGTTTTTTTCAATTTAACGAGAAATTTTAGATTGATACGTTGCTCTTGTTTTTCTTCACACATGGTTTTCGGCACGAGAAAAAAACACGTTCGTTTCAAACCGCTGCTGCACAAATACTATAATAGTGACGAAAACGTGTTTTGGGACGTGCATAGATAAGATATCTAGATACCCAACGCACTACTCGTTTTTTACTCCACCCGTCTAGGCCCTCTAGGTGCGCATTCTCGTTATTTAATAGCCAGACCTCGTATACACATATATATGGCTATATGATTTTTCCATAACTCTCGTTTCTTTTAGAATTGTTTCGACCTTTTAATTTGTTGTTACAAATTACCTACAGTATATTTTTATCGAAAATTAATTGCTAAAGACTACAGGAGCTTTTAATTTAAAAATGCAATAATTGCTTATCATGTATGCTTTGATATTCTCGCTCTGTTTAATATAGTTAATTAAACCGAATTATTAAGTGGATAACGTAAACAAAGGTAGGATTCTAGTATTATTGATGTTTGAAAATAACAAAGATATTGTTCGTCCAGCGAAAGTGTCCCTCCACAAAATAATATAATCTTGTTTATATTCACAATATCTATTCTATTAAATATATTTTCTCATTTTTTATTAATAAATATAAGTATATTTTTATAATCCAATAGCACAAAACCCTATCAATATTGTCAGTCAATTAACCACATAAAATAAATCATGAAAATTGATTTTAGGGTATCGGAACATATTTTCATAAGATGGGGATTTATGAAAAATATATCGATATAAATAAAAGACACGTGCCAACTTCACATCCATTGGATGCTTTTTTTGCTACAAACATTTAGGAAGCTCTCCAGATATTGCGTGATTTCGTGTAAAAGCTGAGCATACTCGACACCTGTTGCCCTAATTGAAATATGTCTAAATCGTGCAAAGGAAAATCGAGGAAAATTATTTGGATTATATTTTCCTACTATAAAGCCTGTCGTCATATTTATTAACGCATGAATGTACCAATGATGTAAAACGGTTTTGCTTTTGTAACCTATCTGTGTTTCTTTTGTCAGTTTTAAAACGGTGGAGGAGGACAAACATTCTACAGTACGATACATTTATATGTGATATTGCTATGCAGGTATGTGAGGTCCCAAAGGCAATATGTCTGATTTTAGCGTATTTCTATACAGTCGTCAATTGACAATTTCCTTTTTTGGATAGATCACTGGACTTAGCATATACATTATGTTCCAAAAACACATCTTTGTAAGCTGCAAGCAGCTAGTTAAGATTAAAAAGTTTCGATGGAATTGAAAGAACTCTGCTTCAAATTCTGAAATTGTTTGATTAGAGGTTTAGACGCGGTTTTGATCATTTGTCAGAATACTATAAAAATACTACCACGCGCTAGCACAGAAATAATGTTTCAATTTATACAGTACTAGGAATATTCTTTGGTAACATGGGGTTTAACACAGAGTCCATAAGTGACAATGTGTTAGAAAGAAACAACTATATTCAGTGTATCACCTCGTTTCTTTAACAGGGTATCACAGCATGCGAAAGAAGTTATCGTATGCTAATATTTATAACTGCAATAATCTACGCTAAGACTTGGATTATCTATCTCTCTTTGCCTCCCATTTTTTTGTATAGGGTCTCTACATGCTGTATACCAAAAATCAGATTTTGTTAACAATTCTAAAGGGAAGCGATAGTGAAAGCACATATGTATCTCATAATTTATCTCAAAACTCTAACGTTATGTAAACCTATCTATGTAGGTATTGATAATATAGAATAACAGAATAGATAATTAACAAATCATTGATGAATAAACGTTCTTCTTTCTCAGCCACTTCTTATCCACTCCTGGACGTAAGCCTCTTTCATATTTCTCCATGCTGTCCTGTCCTGTGCTTGTTGAAACCATCTGTTTCCGGCCTGTCTTTTGATATCATCAAGCCATCTTCTTTGTGGTCTTCCTATGCTTCGCCTTGTTTGTCTTGGTCGCCAGTACGTTAGTTTGGTTGTCCATTTAGCTTGATCCTGCCGGGCCACATGCCCTATCCATTGCCATTTCAGCTCCGCAGTACGCTTTATTATATCCATGACTTTAGTTCTTTGTCGGATATCTTCATTCCTTTTTCTGTCTCTGAGAGTAATTCCGAGCATCGCTCGTTCCATCGCTCTTTGCATCACTCTTAATTGATTTGCTGTCCTCCCTGTCATTGCCATTGTTTCCAGTCCATAGGTCGCTATCGGTAGTATACAGGTATCGAAAACTTTTCGTTGATCGGTATGCTGCTATTTCTGCGAACCCCGCCCAGGCTAATTTTATTCTTCGTTTAATCTCAGCCGTTTGATTTTCTTTTCCTATTTTTATTACATGTCCCAAATATATATACTCTTCCACGTTTTCTAGTTTTGTACCATCTATATATATTTGTTCGTTGGTGTTACTTATTATTTTAGTCTCTGCGATGTCCATTTTTAAGCCGATCTTTTTTGAAGCATTATTAAGTTGTTCTAACATGTTGCTCAGTTCGTGCACGTCACTGCTTATCAGGACAATGTCGTCAGCAAACCGAAGATGGTGTAGATAGGAGCCGTCGATATTTATTCCTTTTGTTTCCCATTGTAATGTTTTAAAGACGTTCTCAAGCGCCAGAGTAAATAATTTTGGTGATATTGTATCACCCTGACGTATTCCCCTATTTACCTTAATCTTATCCGTTTTTAGATCTTCATTTATTTTGACATGAAAAGTGGCATTTTTATATATATATTTTAATAAGTTTGTGTACCTGGAATCTATTCTAGCATCGTTCATAGCTTGTATAAAGGCCCACGTTTCGACAGAATCGAACGCTTTGTGAAAATCCACAAATGCCAAGTGAAGGGGTATGTTGTATTCCGTTGTTTTTTCTATCAGTGTTCTAATAGCTTGTAGGTGATCTATAGTACTGAACCCTTTACGGAATCCCGCTTGCTCTACTGGCTGGTACGCGTCCAATTTATTTGTTAGTCTATTGGTTATTATCCTGGTGAGGAGCTTATACATATGAGAGAGAAGGTTAATTGGCCGATAATTTTCTATGTTGCTGTTATCTCCTTTTTTAAAAAGCAGGATCACTTCCGCGTTTTGCCATGCATCGGGAATTTTGCCTTCTTGTAGACATTTATTTAAAAGAATTTGTAAAGATTTCTCGATAACCACTCCTCCCATTTTCAGCATTTCACATGTGATTCTGTCTTCTCCTGGACTTTTTCTATTTTTCATTTGCTTGAGGGCAACCTGTATTTCTTGCTTTGATATTTCAGGAATGTCTTCAGAGCCCACATTGCATATAACCGTGCTCGTAATTCTAGGGTCCGGTGTAGTAGATGTGTAAAGACGGGTGTAGAATTCTTTGATGTGTTCCGCGATCTTTTTGCTGTCCGAAATTATGTTTCCCTGTTGATTTTTCATTTTGGTGAAGATTTGTTTACCAGAGGATAGTTTTGACCTTAAGACTTTCATATTTACATTGTCCTCTATTACGTTTTTGATGGTCTTGGTGTTATAAACTCTGATGTCTTTTCTTACTTCTCTATGTTTTCGTTTATTTAGTTCCCGATAATGTAGTGCATCTCTGGATGTTTTCTTTCTTTGTTCCATAAATTGTAACGTCTCTGGTTGTATTTTAGAGTTCTTTTTGTTTTTTGTTTTCATGCAAATATTCCTTGTCGCAATGTGGATGACGGTTGTGATTTTTTTGTTCAGTTCGTCTATGTCCATCCTATTCAATGCTTCAGTTGGTTCCAGTTTCTTTTCTAGTTCGTTTTGATAATCCTTTTTCCTATGTACAAGCTCCTCAGCCTTAGGGATCTTGTCTGTACGGATAAGTTTGTTTCTTTCAGTTTTCAGGTTGAGGCTAAGGGATGCTCTTACCAGTCTATGATCGCTGTTTGTATCGAATCGGTTTAGTACTGATACGTCTGTGCAAATTTTTCTGTTATTCGAAAGTATGAAGTCGATCTCATTTCTAGTTTCCCCATCGGGGCTTTTCCAAGTCCACTTTCTTTGCTTAGGTTTTTTAAAGTAAGTGTTCAGACAGTAAAGGTTTTCTTTATTTAAGTAATTTACTAGCATATCTCCTCTTTGATTTCTTATACTTACACCGAAATTTCCGACGTTGTCCGCGTCAGTTGTGCTCTTCTGCCCAATTTTACCATCAAAATCACCACTTATTATTTTATAATGAGTTTTCTGTGAAGTCATGGCCTTTGATAGATCTTCGAGAAAGGTTTCCACTTCTTCATCATCTGCCTGGCTTGTCGGTGCATATCCGCGAATAAACTGGATGCTATATCTCCTGTTTAATTTGAGGATCATGTATATAACCCTGTTAGAGATCGAATTTACTTCAGTTATCATATGTTTAATTTTTTTATTAATAAGAAATGCCACTCCTCCTTGACCTCTAGGTTGGATGGAGTTATTTTGGTATATGTGTCCTGATTTCAGGGTAGTGGTTTTCTCTCCTGGTAGGCGTGTTTCGCAAAGCCCTAGGATGTCCCATTTTATGTGTTCCAATTCTTCTTCTAGTTTAACAAGGATTTCTGGCGTGCTCATTGTTCTGATATTATATGTAGCTATATATATGTTGGTGACATTCAACTTGTGTTGTTTCTTATGGTTTATCGAATTTTTGCCTCCCCCAGAATCCGAAGTGAGGCAGACTGATCTAAGATCAGTGTGAGATTCTACACGCTTGGCGTTACTCACCTGGGGTATTTTGTTTGAATTCGACATTTTAGCATAATTCAATGAAAGGTTTTTGGCATATAAAACGCCTCGCTTGCCGAGCGTGTTGGCGAGTGTTCTTTTCAGCCGCCCATTCTGGGTCAGACGCTGTTCGTAGCCGCTCATTCTGAATCAGACGCTACAATGCTAGTTTTGGTCCGCCCCGAGTATTTCATTTCCTCGGTACCACCCATATCTGGAAGGCTTTCCCCTATCCGCCACCTGGGGAGGCGCCCGATGGAGGACTAGCAACCCCGCACGTTAGCGAACTTTATTTTTTTAAATTTTTAATATATAATTTGTTCCAATTCGCCTTTAAGACCATTTAATCTATTAATTTGCTATAGTCTATTTTTATGTACGAGAGAGTAATAAAACCTTATTTCTGGTACATTTATGAAAAGATTTGCATTAGAAATAAGGTTTTATTACTCTCTAAAAATAGTCTATAGTTAGAACTACGCCAGCCATTTTATAATTTGTTTTAAGTTAAGGTTTAAGTCAAATGTCAAATACAAATACATACAATGATCAACTGTATGACAATAAAAATTACTAAAAAAGTGTTCAAATAGATTTCATTGTGACACTGTAAACAATGTTATAATGAAGTCTCTTTTATACGCGAATTATAAAAATTCTTTTTTAATATATTCATTCTTCAGGTAATGTATTTAACACTCCTCCAGTGCCTGCAAGTGCTCATTTTTTTATCATGTCAAAGAAATGCCCAACGCATTAAGAACACCCTAAAATAATGAAAGTTACGAAAATTTTAAACTAAGGATATTGTTTACCTTATGTGTGGCATCCAACGGTAATAAAAGTCCTCCGTGATTATTTTCAAGTGCCCATAGGTGGAAACTCATCGAGAGATGAGATTGTGGGTACGGTTTGGCTACGGGTGTTGTAAGGGGGGCGTTGTATTGAAGTCATTTCTATTGGTTGTGGGGCGGAAGGGACGAAACAGAAGGTTATTTCGTTTTGTAGGGGGTTGTTAGTGTAGGGGGTAGCGGACAAAAGCCGGACAGCGGAATCACTGCTGTAGGGAGTTTGCTCCCCGGTTAAAGGTTTCCTGACCCTTTTGCCTGTCGGTTAGTTTTTATATATACCTGAAAAAGTCCTTCCGTCTTCAGATGTATGTAATTTGCTCTAGAGAGAGGAGTTTTTCATAAATATAATAGTCCTATAAAGGACAGATCGAGATAAAAATCTCAATTATATTTGGCGAATGCGCTGACAAGTCGCTGCTGGAGTGATCCGGTTTGAATCAGGGACCTAATTTCCAGGGATGCTGCTGCTTGCACGATGTAGTTAAAGCTTGGGAGTCATATTTTTATACTAGGGACAAAGTTCCTTCATCAGCGTAATCAATTGCTTCAGCAAGGAGCCAAGTTATACTACAGACGCATGCAAGTGGATCTAAAATTGCCTGACCATCTGCCTATATTGTTATAACATATATTTTAGATGCACATGTAAATATGGATACCATAAATGATTATAAATAAAGATATTTTTAAACTAAAACTTATACTGTATTAAGATGAGTCAAAAAACCTCTTGACGAGGTAAAAATAGGGGACGCAAGTACACCCCTTGTAAAAGATATGATATAAAATAATACGATTTATAGGGTGACACAAGTACTATTTCTAATATTTTTAAAATAAAGGTAAGCTATTCCTACATATTCACACTTTATTTCTTATTAATTTAAAAGTTTCAAATAATTGATGTACTTGCGTTCAGCACTGTTTAAATAATGTTAGTGTTTGTTTGTGTTCTTCCCAGTTAATTCCATTTATTTTTGCATATATTATTCTGTATAAGGTGTCTGGGTACCGGCTACACAATTTCATTTTTCATCCCTAAGTTTTAGCCTTTTCGTTTTATTTCTTTTTGGAAGCCAAAAAATCCATTTTTGTCATATTTTGTCTATGAAATGAACAAAATTAAGGGGAATTTCGATGTTTTTACAAAAAATCGATTTTTCTCACATTTTGTTCGCGAAACGAAGGAAATCAAGTGCATTAAAGAGCACTGAGCAAACTCTCTTGCTTGAGATTTAAAGACAGTTTCCCATGACGTGTTTTACGGCGCAAACAGAATGATATAATTCGGAAAATGTGTGAGCTACTGAACTCGATTTATAGCACAAACTACGAATTACAATACCGCATTATACTTAGACGACAACAGGCAGGTCGTAGACCTGGAAGACCGATTTTATAACTTGTCTTTGTCTCTCATACAGAAACATGGGCAGACACTCCAAAATTATTGTCTTTGATTAGTTCTGGATTTATAAAGTAACTGCATTTGTGGCCGATATAAATTGTAGGTACCATGAATATAAAACTGCAAGTCATTTATTCGATTTTAAGCCTATGAAAAATTTACTATTTCGCTACCAAGGAAGGTTTCTTGACAATCCCATGCTTTACTAATTAAAGTATAGCTGTATAATTTTCATTACACTAATGTTTTATTGTCCGCATAATTAGTTAATTAATAAGAAAGGTACTTGCGTGTCCAACTATATCTAAATAGTCTTATTACTACGTTTTTACCGTAATTATACTAGTGGCAAACTTCTGAGAACAAAAATATGATTATGTGTCGGTGATTATAGAAAAACGTTTGGTCGGCTGAACTTCAAAGAACGGAAGGTCTCTATAAGCGTGATACTATGTACTTATGAAAGTCATTTTATATGCTCTAATAAATAAAAACTGTACAGTAACTAAATATCTCTACCAAGCTATAAAACGTATATTATTATTGGTTCAACCATATTCTTAAAAAGTTACAATGATCTTTTATAACCAGATTTTGTCTTTTTTTATTTTATCCCAGAGTCGGATTGGCCGGTTCCATTCCTTTTCTCCTACTCTTTGAAACAATCTGCAGGAATGTGATAACAATGGGTGGATATGCATAAAGTTGAGTGGACTCTCAAAAGTAGCGACTCCGTATTGTAGTGAGTAATTACTCCTCTTAGTGAGCGCGTACTCCGTTTTGGTATGCATAATATGTATAACGAAAAACGGAGATGTTACTCGGGTCTAAATGAAACAGTCGAATGTGCACTCTGATTTGCAGAAAAATGTTTACCAAAATTTATAAGATTTGAATGAAAGTTGGAAAATCCAATTTTGATATACCCAAGCAAGAGCCCTATGATTATTAACAGTATTTCATAAATGTTACTTTAACGAATTACTTTTAAGTTATCATATGAGTATATTTCCTGTTTAGTTACCATTTTGAAATTGTTACATATTTTGTTATTGTTGATTAAAGATTGTTCTTCAACTTATATCCATAAAATATTTCAATTTGCGTCCTTTTATGATACTTACCTAGACTCCAAAGCCGTGAATAATTCTTAATATAACACCTCTTCGTAACTGACCACTCTGTCGTATCACGGCGTCTGTATAATCGGCTGCATTTTGGATTTCAATCCCTTCTTGTTCGCCATGTTCTGGAACATCATTATGGAAGTCTACATAATTGAGGTGCTTAGTATCTCCAAGAAAATGGTTAGTTATCCACTGAACATTAACTCTGCTGAACCGATATAAGGTACGATACTCTTCTCTTGATTCCCTTGGTCGGCTGAAAAATTAGCATAAATTCAACCTTCGCGTACAGACATCTAATTCTTCTGACGCTGAGTCTGCTATCAAGGGGCCTCGCATTTTTGAACGTAGATTCTGAGTGGACGGAGTGGATGCTTGCATTTATGCATATAAAAATAAAAGTCGGTACTTAAGGAGCGGGTACATCCTCACGAAAAGAATAGACACTCACAAGTTGGAGATCATACCTACATTTTTATGCATATTAAATGGAATAGCTTGTTTAAAAATGTGAGTAAAAAGTAGCCACTGAACTTTATGCATATTACCGAATATAAATACCAAACAAATTATTATTATTTTTCTTAAAGATGTCAGCTGTCTTTAACTGTAGTTTTCATTCTATTCATTTCGCTTAGGCACAGGGCCTACTAGAGTTGTTTAATGTGATTCTTTATTGCATAGTGTTGAGTTTTTTACTTGATCAGTTAGTTTAATTGAAGCAATTATGAAAGTTTCTTGCTAAAGTGGTCTGTCAAGTAGAATGCTCCACACTAATTGTATAATCTAGCGACAATGGCGTAAAATTAGACTGAAAGGGGAAAATAATTTTTATTTGGTAAACTATATAATATGCGTTAAAATAAAAATACGTGCCAGCCTCTAGAGCCGTAAAGTATATCCGCATATATTCTTAATTTTTTCCAGAAAAGCCCCTACGAATACCGGTATTCAATAACATATCTCAAACTTTGTATCTAATATGAAATAAGCTTATGCAACTGGCGCAGTCAGTAGAATCAATGGAGTTTTTCGGAGTTTAAACTTTTACGAAAAGTAGGAGTACCTATTTATGGGATACAAAAGAGGTTAGAGGTGAAATTTAAAGCCTTGTAGATAACTCACAAACACAGTGCACGAAATCCGAATAAAGTTCTGACATCCTCATTCCTGTTTCTATTCCTGTTTCGATTTTCCTCAGTTATTTCATTTCGGCAGCACACTCAAGGTTCATACCCGTAATAAATGTTTACCTTAATTCATAAATCATCAGCTCGAATATTACTACAGTGACTCAACACTAACATGCCCTGGTGAGCCATAACTAGAACCAATTTGAAAATATATGGGATTTATAGTCAATAAGACATCAAAGAGATGGGAAGTTATTGAAAATGTTTCGGAATACATTTTGTCCTTGACTGAAGATTGGAAGCTATTTGACAGGGAACAGTTCAAGAAAATATCACACTATTCATGTTCGAGGAGCGCATTGCCTTCATTTTCATTAAGGCCCTCATTACACATTGTTTATGAAATTGACTGTCTCGACCCTTACTTCGTAGAATATGCTCATATTAGTGTTTTTTTTTAATATGAGCATATTCCACGAAGTAAGGGTCGAGACAGTCAATTTCATTAAAAAATCTTCGAGAGAAGATTTGACCCGACTGTACCAGAAGTTACTACAAAAACGTTACAAAGCATCACAAAACATTTGGTTTAACCAAGAATGCCTTAGAAAAAAGGTAATACCAAATTATGTGAATATAAAATGTCACACTAAAACACCACAAGCACAAAAAGCTATAAAATGTGCTCAACGAGTTTGGATAAAATCAGAATGTAAGAAATGGTTCAAAGTTAGAGACTCCTTAGACAACTACATAAAAGTTGTACATTCAGAACTCACATTCCAATTACATCCAGTAGAATTTGACTGTTTGGATGACAAAATTAGAGAAAATGTCAGCACGATGAAGCATATGAAATTTAAGAAACAAGAAAAGAAGCTACAGAATCTTGAACACACACAACATAAAATTCAATACTCAAAACATCATGAAACTGTAAGTACCTACATACCAACACACTTTGCACCACGATTTGAAAATCTTTCAGACACTAATTTTACAAATAGTGAAATAGAATTTTTAAATAAAGGTTTAAAGTACAGCATACCACCTAAATTTACGAATAATATTAAACAAATTATAGCTACAGAGTCAGAAATAGCTTTAAAATCTAATTCAAATAATTTTCTTTATGAGAAATTAAAAATTGCCAATTTAATCAAAAATATTGAACCTTCAAAAGTTAAACGTCAAACAAAAAATGACATTTCAGTTTTAAACGAAATAAAAAAGAAGATTGAGAATAATAACCTAACAGTTATAAAATCTGATAAGGGGAACGCTACTGTCATTTTGACGATTGAAAATTACAATTCCAAAGTATATAACTTTATAGAATCCAGCGATGTAAAAGTTCTTAAAGCAGACCCAAGAAAGAAGTTTTCTAACAATGTAAGGGATATTGTTAATAATTCAAATTATCTTTTAAATGATTACGAAAAGAGGTCTATCATACATAAGAATCCTCATTGTCCACAATTATATGGAACAGTTAAATTACATAAAATAACGAAACCAATTAGACCTGTAGTCTCTTATGTTAATGCTCCTAATAATATATTGGCAAAGAAGCTTAACAATATACTCAATACTTACGGATATGAATCTCAGTACTCAATTAGAAATTCAATAGAACTAATCAAAAAGTTGAAAGCAATCCACTTACAAGATAACTATAAACTCATATCGTTCGATGTAACTAACATGTTTACTAAAATTCCTCCTAAAGAATGTCTAATACTTGTAAGAAAATTACTAGAAGATAAAAATATTAATCCAGGAATAATATCAGATATACTTAATTTATTTGATGTATGCATTAATCAGAATTATTTCACTTTTGACAATAAGATATATATTCAAAATGAAGGTTTACCAATGGGAAGCCCTATATCACCTATTTTAGCAAACATTTTTATGGACAATTTAGAAAGAAAGATCTTTGAAAGTAATATTTCGAAAAATATTTTATTTTGGTATAGATATGTAGATGACATATTAGCTTGTTTTATGGGTAGTGAACGACAATTAGATGTATTTTTCAACCACATCAATAATTTACACCCGAAAATTAAATTTACATTAGAAATTGAAGAAAATAGCTCAATCAATTTTCTTGATTTAAAAATTCAAAGAGTTAATAATGTACTTGATTATTCAATTTACCGAAAACCAACACAAACTGATGTAACAATTCCATTCAATTCTAACCACCCTGTGTCACACAGACTAGCAGCATATAAATCATTGATACATAGAGCTTTTTCAGTTACTATGAACAAATGTAATTTTGATAGTGAGATTAATACAATTAGACAAATAGCAACATCTAACGGTTATCCATTAGATATGATAAATAAGCTAATTAGTAAAAAAGCGGAAAAAGTGGCATTACAACTAATATATCCTAAACAAGCTGATGAAATTAAAACTTATAAAACCATCACATATGCAGGAAATATTTTTAATAATATTTCAAAGATAATATCTTCAGCAACGAATACAACAATTTCTTTTAAAACAGAAAGTAACGTTAGTACAAAATTGTTGAATGTAAAAACAAAAATACCACTATTAAAGAAGTCAGGTATATATAAACTCAAATGTCCAGAATGTAATGCTGTCTATTTGGGTCAGACCCTTAGGAATTTTGAAATACGATACAGTGAGCACTTACGAGCATACAGATTAAAACAACCAGATAAATCCCACTACGCAAAACATCTACTTGACACCAATCATTCATTGACACCTAACACAAAGCTGAAAGTGCTGCATATTTGTGAAAAGAAACAAGAACTGGATTTCCTTGAAGAACTGGAAATTAGAAGACATTTAAAAAACCCACAATATGAAGTTGTCAATGAACAGTTAAATCTAGGGAATTCTCCACTAATAAACTGTCTTCTTAAGTGATAATTGTAAAGATCAGCAGATATAGTTTTCCTGGTTTTCTATATCATTGCACAGTTATACTGATCTTAATTGGAAAAAATGATATCCAGGATATCACCATAGGGCTAATAATATCTAAGCTTCAATATTTGTAATATCACATCTTCTTCTTTTTTCTATAAACATATATTAAGCCGATCACAAGTTAGGTTACTTCTTGGTCTAGCCAAATATAACTACTAAACATCAAGTAGGCATAAAATGAAATGTAACTTCTGTCATTCTGACGATGATATTGATTTATCGAAACAATTGTCAATTTTTTAGAATTTTCAATAACTTGTATTATATTGTGGAAAAACACACATTGTTTAATAGATATTTATTTTCTTGTTAATATTTTTAATGTGAAATATGCAACTTTGACTAATATTTTATTCAATAGCAACGCCTTTCTCTTGTTATAAATTATCTTTGTAATTTTTGATGTCAAGATAATTACATAATTTTATAATAAATAAACTTTTTATAATTTTATCAATTTTTTATTATGCTTATAATGTACCTTAGACCGATTCGACAAAACGGCGTTAATAAAAGTTACATATTGTTATTCTCAACATTTCTACTTTCTCTTTGTAACATAGCTAACCAAAACCAGACATAATTTTATTAAAAATATGTAAAAAGTTGAAAATATGTTGCTAGGTCCTAAATAAAACCAGAAATGTATCAGGAAGTACGTTTATCGTTTCCTGTTAGATTCTCATTATTATCGCATCACAGGGAGTGTTATCTATTGGTTCCTCTTCTTCGCTCCATGTCATTACTTTTCGAGGAATTGGTTGTAATTATATTTTCTTGTTTGTATACAATATTAAAGAAAAATCAGTAGTTTAGTAGGAATATTCCCTTCTTGAATATTTCACCATTAAATTGGGTCGCTTTACAAAATTATACCCTAATACACTATGCAAATACAAATCTGGGTAGAAACGAAATAAATTTTGAATTCACTAAAATTACCGTGTTTTACTCGCAACACACTAATTATGTGATTTATTCAGAATATATAATGTAAATTTTCAATGTATAGTAGCGAAAAGTTGTTAAATTTTCACACGCCTGTCTTCCATCCTATGATAATCACTAGTTCCATTAGTTATTCTTATAGATTTATTATTCAGTGACTAATTTATTATTGATAGTTTTTGTAGGCGATAAAAGTTGAAGTAAGGGAATAATATGGGAACTAATTTAACTACGGAATATTGTCATCAAGAACTAATTAAATTCATTTTCTACATATTTATGAACACAAAAGAAAAATTTTGAAGCAGATTAATGTGAAACCACACTTTTTGATGAAATTCATCTGATCCCCCGCCCCTAGCGGTAACTATTTCTTTAAAAATTATAATTTCTGATTAGGTTTTTAAAAGGGCTTTCATGACGTGGATCCTGATCGTCGAGTAAAGTTTTCGTGAAATTTTGTGAATGTATACGAACAAGTAGAGATGTGAAACTCGAATAATCACAAGCGAATTCTCGCGAACATTCGCGAAAGTTCATTTGAATCTTCGCGGGGACATTCGCGAAAAAACTGCGGATAAGCATCCGCATGCTATTGAATATTTGATCCTTGATATGATACACACTGCCAAACCCAACTGTCATTCATTACCTACAATTTAAAATCCAACAAAACATTATGAGCACAAAGTCGAGGTGATACGGAAGGCTCAGAAACATCAACATCAATGAGAAGGATATTTGATGATTCCATAGAATTGTCTGGAACGAGCTCAAATAATAGTTCAGATAATGAAGACTATGAGTCAAAGAAATAATACCAGCAGAGTAGGTTAGTTAGTAAAGAAAGCTTGATTTTTAAAATTTTCTAAGTTATTCCCTAAAAACATTATTTTCTCTGACAAATAGCTGCATGGAACAATCAACAAACAAAGCTGCCGGTATATCATGCTTAAGTGAACGTTTGGGCTGGCATAATGAATAACAGAATAATTGTACCATATTTTTAGAGGGATTAACTGGGATTTTTTACAAAATGTTTTAATGCCAGAATTTTCCTTATACTGTTAAACCCGGAGACATTCATAAAAACATTTGGTTTCAAAAAGAAGGAACTACACCACATTATGTGGCAGTACAATGAGGAGTAGTAGAAATATAAGAGTCGTGTACTCCAGGGAACACTTGGTACTATATTAGAGTAGAGAGGGAATGCTGGATAAGGGATCCGTTTATCTCTCTCTGTATCCGAACGGTGCGATTGGTTGTCTCCAACCAGGCCTGCCCAAGGCAGTCCAAAATATTTTGGTGATGGTTGTGGTTAAAAATGTCAAAATTTCCATTGAAAACATTGAATGGCCCTTAGCAACACCTTACTATTACCTAGGATAGAAAATAAACACCTGTATAGCCCGCAACAATAAAAGTATTGTCATCATTGAGGTCTTGCATGTCGAACACCTCAAAACATAGCAACTCTACTTAGTTCTGTCTGTCAGTAAACATCTTATCTATGTCAACGTTTTCAGGATTGTAGGATACTAGCGATAGTGTTGAAATATTTTAGTTACCTACATCTTCTATTGAAAACTTGTTGCTTATTGCATTTGCTTTTAAACTATAAATAATATGAACATAATTAGCAATTGATGGATATCCGAAAAGTATATAATATTACAATCGTTTCCTCAGTGAAGATATTAACATCAGCCGATAACGTATAATTCACAAGTACTTAATCAAATGGTAGACTGTTTTGGAAGCAATTTACATACCGATAAGAGGGTATAAAGTAGATATTTAATAGGCTACCTGCCGAGAACCAATTTACCAACACTCATTTATTACCATGGAAAAAAAGAACATCTGTTCTCACTCACCACTCAAATGCTTTCTTAAAAATGTACTTTCTAGTTTTATGTATAACACAGAAGACTTCAATACAAAACAGGATTATTGGACTGTCAACTTTTTTGTCTGACTTATAGTCGGTTTAATATCAAAAAACTAAATATGAAACAATTTCTTATTTAATGCTTGGAGCTATAAAAATATTATTAGAGCAAAATGAATTCTAAAAAGTGGATTAAAGTTGGATTTAAAGCCATCCGTACTTACACCAACGACGCGGAAAAAATACTGAAGTTAACTATTAACATGAGACCACTAAAATCTCAAAACGGTTAATTTTCAATTACCTACTGGAATTTTCTTTTGTTCTCTCTTAATCTACATTGTTACCGTTGAAGGTATGAATGTCGAACATTGACCACTTTTTGTTGTGATTCTAGTAACCAGCAATCATATTTCAAGTTTAGAAAAAATGTCTTACATGAATATCAATATTCTCCTGTAAATCGAAGCGTCACAGTTTTATTCGTTTTTTTTTCTACTATTAAGACATTGACATTATTAAAACTGAATACGAGTATCTGGCTCTTGTTACCTTGCGGTAAATGAATCTTTGAATATTAGTTTATTGCTAAATTTATATTGGACTCGTTACTTCAAAAAACACTATTCGAAATATTTTAGACTATTTTTTTTTTCAGTTTAATTTTACTAAGTGTGTTATGCGAACATTGCTAAAATCAACCATGATAAAACATTATTTTTCAATAAATTTTTTAATAACTTATTTTTGCTCAGTTATGCTGACTGTGTTAATCAATGCAGAAAACGATACTATAATAATTTTTTTACGATGATAATAAATTGGACCACGTGTTTAATTAATTTCAAAAAAAAATTCAATTAACAAAAGTATTAATTTTCGAACATAGGTCTAATTTGTACCCACAAAATTAGAATTTGTACCCACACAGTTTTCACTGTAAAAGGGTTTTGAGCAAAGCTAGCACCCCCAGCTTTACAAAATCCAATTTTAACACCATAAATTCGAAATTTGAATTCAGGACTAATTTGTACCCAAAAGCGTTTTTTAATTATTATATTATTTTGTTTAAAAAGTTGATAATAAATTGGACCACGCGTTTTGTTAATTTCCACGTAAATCGTTAAAAAAATTTAAATTATCAAAAGTAACTAAATATTATTAATTTTCGAATATGGACTAATTTGTACCCACACAATTAGAATGTGTACGCACACAATTAGAATTTGTACCCACACACTTCCCACTGTAAAAGGGTTTTGATATTAAGCCAGCACCCCCACCTATACAAAATCCAATTTTAACACGATAAATTTAAACTTTGAATTTAGAACTAATTTGTACCCAAAAGCGATTTTTCATTATTATATTATTTGTTTTATAAAAGATGACAATAAAGTGTACCACGTGTTTTATTACTTTCCAAGTAAGTCGTCAGAAAATGTTAAATTATCAGAAGTAACAAAATAGTATTAATTTTCAAATATAGGACTAATTTGTACCCAACCATACGTATTGTGATTTCTTATCACAAAAAATCCGTTCTCCCATATTTTCATGATATTTTATTGAACTTTCTTCAAATGATTGGAGTATTTTACTATAAAAATATTTAGCTTACTATTTTTTACCATCAAGAAATGTGTAAATGCGAGTTATGTTTAATCGCGTTATTTTTTTACAAGGATGTGGATTACCCTGTATATCTATATTGTGAAAGTAATGGCTTGTGTGACCCACGCAATATAATAAACTTCATTTCATTGTTATGTGAAGAATTTACACCTGGTGATATTTAAGTCAAACATTGTGTTATCATGGGAGAAGCATTAGAAGGATACAATAAAACTAATACAATAATGAAGGTGAAGATGTTCACTCGTCAAAAGTACTGACTATACAATCAAAGCGTGGAAAATTTATAAAATACCAGTTGCTAAATTTATTATATATATATATATATATATATATATATATATATATAATAACAAGATGTACGTTGCTTATATATATATATATATACATATATATATATATATATATACATATATATATTTTTTTTTGAAGTATTTTTCTCGGGAAAGGTTCAGTTAAAACTCTTGTAAGTTAACTTGACGTTTCGCCTTAAATATAAGGCTTTTTCAAAAGTTTTTATTATAAATTCAAAATATAAAATACATAATTTGTAAAACAGTGACAATACTAAATTGACATTAAAGGTGACAAATAGAATAAACGTAGTTATGAATTTTCAAAGGAGTACGTACCTTGACAACTATCTTTAATGCAATGTGTCTTACTTTATTTCTAATATTTTAATTTAGAGAGTGTTTGAAAATGTTAATGGATAAATATTAATTATATTATTGGTTTATTTTATTTTTTATAGTTATGAGGATATATGTAAAAGGTTATGATAAATTTTGCTTAATTTTTCTATGTCTTTCTTATCATTCAGTGCTTCAGGTTCATTTTTTATTGCAATCATTTCTTCAATTTTGAGTTTAGTGATGTTTTGGTCTTTGTAAAGAATTTTTGTGTTTTGAAAATCAAATTCATGTTTCTCATTTGTTTCATGTTTATGAAGTGCAGTTGAAGCATTTTTTGTGTATTTATGACCATTTAATCGATTGTCTAAGTATTGGGTGGTCATTCAGACATATTTTTTTGGACAATTAAGACAATAAACAGATTATATTAAATTAGATGGTTTTTTAATTGGGTTTCTGCTTTTTAAAGGTGTGAAGGCAGTTGATGTACGGTAGTGTGACTTATATTATAAGAGTGTAATTGAAAATGAATAGAACAGTAAATGGACAAACGGAAGACTTTCAAAATGAATTTTAATATAGTTATTATTTTAATATAGATTTAGAGAAATTTTGAATGTGTTGACAATTTATATTCATGATGAACTCTAAATTGAATTTACTCATGATTCAGATATTTTTATTTAATTCAATAGTTCATATGTAAGTTTTTGTTCATCCTGCTAGATAGCGATTGACATAAAATTTAATTAATTTCATGAAATCAAGTGAGCTTTTTTGAAAGGTCTATATAAATCTGTGTAGAATTTGACAGATGGAGGATTATACTTCAATCGTCAAGGGGAGATGTACCAAATTATGTCCTAATAATTTACTAGATAGAATGCTTTGGAAAATAAAGAACAAAGGAACTGAAATAGAGGAGGCCATATTGGAAATTAGGGAAGAGAGTGGTTGAAAACTTGGAGTATGATGAGAAAAACATGTTAAATTAACAAATAACATATGAAAAAAACCTATAACAGATGCAGAACTTACCTCCATTAAACCAGGACTAAACTATGAGTCATTTATTTACATACTAAACATCACATCTTGAAAATGCATATCTTTAGAACTTTTTCCGTACTTACAAACATTCAATTCAATAAAGTATCGAAGCCATATAACTGTAAAGAGACAGAAATTGTGTTATTAGTGATAATTAAGAATTTTTTTGATGAATTTTGTAATATTAAATTGTAACTAGTTGTCGCTGCGCTTTAAAACTGTCGCTGTGCTTTAAAAACATGAATATTGTTGTCTTATAATTATCACAACGGCAACATTGTAAGAGAGTTCACAGTCCGCTCACTGACGCATGCTTGTTAAAAAAAATTGAAGGACGTCAAAAAAGAAGACGATTCACGTTGTTTGTTATCGAATGTCATGTTCACGTTGTTTTTGTAAGAATAAAGTTATATTCCAATTTATCACTTATTTCCATAAAATTAAAAATCCAGAACCAGCTATCGACAAAATGATCCAACGAACCGGATGGAAAAGTGATATAGAAACTGGAAAACAGGAGTGAGTACCTATCATTCCACATTCCTAACATCCTAACCTTACTTATTCCTTTGTTGCATGCTCGATCTGTGGTAAAATACTTATTAGATTCAACTCGTGCTCGATAATATAGTTACCAATACAAAGATTTGTCTCGTATTTTAGTTTTATCACGTAGACATTTTCAGAATCATTTGACAAAGGTTTTCTCGTCATTAGGTTTCTTAACGTATTTAAACGTTTTTTATAACGTTGATTACAAATATTCATAATAGTCTCGTATATTAAAGCTTTAAGCGTTGTCACGTTTTCTCGTATTCAAAGACATTTCAACTGTCAATAAATTTAACACATTTAAACAGTTTTTTCTACTATTTATAAAATAAAATGTCTGATGAAGAAGAAATTAATACAGTTGAAATTCGAAAGCAAGAAGAGTTAAGAGAATTAAAACATGAACGCGGTATACTGAAATCAAAATTAACACGATTTGAAGCGTTTATAAGAGTACCCGAAAATTATGTCAAACTGGCGCAAATCGAAACAAGATTGAAAGGTATGGAAACGGATTTTCAAAATTTTAACACGGTGCAATCTCGATTAGAATATTTAGAGCCAATAGAAGGTGAACAGCGTGAGGTCATAGAGGAAAGATATTATGATAGTATTGCTCGCGCAAAGGACTTACTCTGGCAGGGTTTGAACAAGGTGGCAACACCACCAACGCCTTTGGTCGCAGCCAGGGATGAGTCAGGGCTGGCTCCAGGTCGTATTTCGGTACAATTACCAGATGTGCCGTTACCGGTTTTTTACGGAACTATTGAAACGTGGAAAAGTGTTTTGGATCTATTCATGTGTAGATAATAGGAAAGATTTAACGGATGCTCAAAAATTTATTTATTTGCGCGGTTGTTGCAAAGGTGCGGCTTTTAAGGTAATAGAGAGATATGATGTGGCAGATGAAAGTTATAAAGAAGCTATAAGAGTTTTAAAAGACAGATTTGAAAATAGAAGGCAATTAGTCGTACATCATGTGAAAGGTCTATTATTTAACTTACCGGAAGTAACAAAACAATCGCACACAAACTTAAGAAATTTATTAGACACGGTTACACATCACATAAGTGTTTTAGAAAAACTGAATATACAAACTCAAGCATGGGATATTGTATTAGTTCAGTTAATTTTGAAAAAGTTAGATAGGTATACTAGGCAAGAGTGGGATAATCTCCAAGACGAGGATGGGTTATCTACATTAGAAAGATTAAAGGGTTTTTTGGTGAAAAAATGTAGCAGATTAGAAGAATCGTTTAACGAAAAGGTAGAAATTCAGAAAGAGAATAGTAGTTATAAGAGTAATGTAAAACATAACACGGAAATAAAAGATATGGATAAGAAAAACAGGTTTGTTTCACAATCATATGTTGTAACGAAATTTAATAAATGTCGACTATGTAATAATGAATCACATTTCCTATATCAATGGTCGGAGTTTTTAAAACTGTCTATTGAACAAAAATTGGAAAAGGTTAGAGAGCTTAAAGTATGTTCGAATTGTCTGCGTTTCGGACATTATAAATTTCAGTGCAAATCGAGTGGCTGCAAAAAATGCGGAAACAAGCATAACACTTCTTTACACGTTAGCGACGAGAATAAACACGTACATTCTAGAGTAGAAGAGAATAATTTTCACCATGATACAACGGTATCTAATCATTCTTACATACCAAGCGAATCAAAAGAAAGTTCGTCGCGAATATCGGATAATCAAATAATAAATTTAGCAAAAATATGTCAAGTTTCGAATGATAATAGTTCGCAAGTATTGTTATCTACAGCCACGGTTTTAATTCAAGACAATACAGGAAATCTTCTAGAATGCACGGCATTGCTAGATTCCGGAAGTCAGTCGAATTTAGTAACAGAAACATTTTCTAATAAACTTGAAGTTTATAGAGAAAACACGTTAATTCCGATCGTAGGTATAGGGCAAACTAAAACAAGAATAAAATACAAGGTAGAAACGAAAATTAAATCAAGATTAAGTAAGTTTAATGCACATTTGGAATTTTTAGTCATTCCAAAAATAACGGAAAAATTACCCGCAGTAGATTTCAATAGCGATTTGATCAAAATTCCTTCATCGATCAAATTAGCTGATGTTGAATTTAATAATCCCAAAGAAGTCGATATTCTTTTAGGGGCTGAAATATTTTATGATATTCTACAAAACGGTAAATTGAAATTAAGCGAACACTGTCCAGTATTGATAGAAACGCATTTCGGATGGATTCTTACCGGAAGAATCATTAATAGCGAATTAGTTTCAAATAAAGTATGTAACTTTAATCATAACATATCTAATGAACAATTAGACATGGAGTTGACCAAGTTTTGGCAACTAGACGAGATTCCTCAGGTGAAATCATTGTCCCTAGAAGATTCCTTCTGCGAGGAATATTTCAAAGATACAACAACTCAAACGCGTGAAGGTCGTTTCATAGTAAGATTACCCTTTGCTCATTTACTAGATAAAAACGTAGAAATTGAACTAGGAGATTCCAAGGCAGCAGCCTTAAGAAGGTTTTTAAGCATCGAAACGCGTTTAAAACGAGATAAAGAATTGTTTGAAAATTATTTCGAATTCATGAATGAATATGAAAAACTAAGTCATATGAATTTTAGTGGTTATTTTGAAAATATTGAAGGTCCTAAAAATATAAGTTATTTTATGCCACATCACCCGGTTATTCGAGAGTCGAGCCTCACTACAAAGTGTCGCGTGGTGTTTGACGCGTCTCAAAAATCTAATAACGGTTTATCGCTAAATGATATATTATTAACAGGTCCTTATATACAAGACGAGTTGTTTTCTATTGTATTACGTTTAAGGTTAAGACCAATAGTTTTAAGCGCGGATATTAAAATGATGTTCCGACAGATATTAGTCGCTCCAGAAGATAGAAAATATCAACAAATTTTATGGCGATCTAATAGTGACGAACCGATTAAAGTTTTTGAATTAGCTACTGTAACGTACGGCACTAGTTGTGCACCTTTTCTCGCAACCCGATGTTTAGTAGAGTTAGCTCATAAATTTCAAAATAAATATCCTAGAACGTGTAATGTAATTTTAAACTCCTTTTATATGGACGATCTTTTGGTCAGTATACAAACTCATCAAGAAGCTATGGAAATAGTCCATGAGCTTACCGAAATTTTAGGTAGCGCAGGATTTTTGCTAAGAAAATGGACCTCGAATAAAGATTCTCTCGTTAACGAAATTGCAAACATGGATTCTGATATCGAAAATTTAGTAATGAGACCCGAAACAAAAGAATTCAAAACTTTAGGAATTGCTTGGATTCCTGAACAAGATGCATTGTTATATTCCATTAACATAGAGTTTGATAATGCATATGTCACTAAACGAGCGATACTTTCAGCAATCGCAAAGATTTACGACCCGTTAGGTTTAATTGGCCCGGTTGTCATAAAAGCGAAAATTATTGTACAAAGTCTTTGGTTACTAAAGTTACATTGGGACGAAATATTACCACCGGAGCTTCATGACCAATGGTTTCAATTTTATTACCAACTAAAAACCTTACAAAATTTTGAGGTACCTAGACAAGTAATTTGTAGTCATCCGGTAACAATAGAAATGCGCGGCTTTTCCGACGCTTCGGAAAAGGCATATGGAGCCTGTATTTATATGTGTTCCGAAGATTCAACGTTATTCACGACTTTTATGCGCAAAATCAAAGGTGGCACCGATAAAAAGAGTAACAATGCCAAGGCTTGAATTACTCGCAGCTCATCTATTATCAAAATTAATAAACACGGTTAAGCGGTCTCTAGATGTTTCGATTCGTAAAACAGTATACTATAGTGACTCTACAATTGTCTTAGCTTGGCTAAGAATAAATCCTATTCAATTAAAAACATTTGTCGCGAATCGAGTTACTAAAATTACTAATTTAACGAATGTTGACGATTGGCAACATGTGACAAGCGAAAACAATCCCGCTGATTTGATTTCTCGCGGAACTGATCCTCGCACACTTACAGATTGTAATCTGTGGTGGATCGGCCCTACTTTACTACGTAAAATTCAAGAGAATCTTAAAGATTTAAATTTACCGAATAAAGTTGACTTACCTGAACTTAAATCTAATATAATTTCTTTGGTTTCAAGGAAAAACGAAAATGAATTTTCAAATGAGCTTTTTAAACGTTACTCCAGCTTTACCAAACTAATACGCGTGGTGGGGTATATTTATAGATTCTTTAACGTTTTAAAATGGGGCAAAAGATTTAGTGACCTCAGTTTAACGACAGATGAGATGAAAATGGCTAAATCAAATTTGATCAGATTAGCGCAAAGAAACCATTATTCTCAGGAGAGTGATTGCTTAAATTCAAATAAAAATATTTGTTCACGAAGTCCAATTTTAAATTTAGCGCCATTTTTAGATTCTGACGGGATACTTCGTGTAGCTGGGCGCTTAAAAAATTCATTTCTAGATTATAACGCTAAACATCCAATTATCCTTCCTCGTGACGACCCTTTAACTTACCTTATTATAAAGGAACAGCATCTACGTAATCTTCACGCCGGGGCTCAAAATTTATTATCGATAATTAGTTTGCAGTATTGGCCAGTTCACAGCAAACATTTAGTGAAAAAGGTAATAAAGCAATGTATCGTATGTTTTAAGGTTAAACCCAAACCGGCAGGGTATTTAATGGGGCAACTTCCTACATCTCGCGTTATACCAACTCGCCCTTTCAATCAGCGTGGTGTTGATTACGCGGGACCAATATTGGTCAGGGAGGGTACTTTGCGCAACAGTAAATTTGTAAAATCGTACATTTGCGTTTTTGTATGTTTCACGATACGTGCTGTTCATATCGAATTGGTTCTCGACCTAACAACAGACGAGTTTCTCAATGCTCTAAAGCACTTCATATCACGTCGCGGAAAACCTTACATAATTCATTCCGATAACGGAGGTAACTTCCAAGGAGCCAATCATTATTTATTATTTGATTTACTTAACAACAAAACTCATAACGAGAAAATACATGATTTTCTAGTAAACAATGAAATAAAGTGGAGTTTTATACCTGCAAGATCACCGCATATGGGGGGGCTTTGGGAAGCCGCTGTGAAATCTTTAAAATTTCATCTCAGACGCATTTTAGGGGTAGTAAGGTTAATGACGCTATGTTGGCTTGTTCCTTAATATTAAGGTGGTGTATTTGGAAATTCAAAATCACTTAAATCGCTCTCCATTTTTCAAAAAGTCGTCTAAGTTTATTGAATGTAGCGACTTTGCACCTCAAAAGTCAATCGCCGTGTTTACTGTCAGTGAGCCACAGACTATGCTTATTCTGAACTCAAAAAACGTATATCTAAGATTCCTGAAGTTGAAATTTGTATTGAAGAACTACGTTGAAGTAACAATAATGTTTGATTTTTACCAAAAAACAGGATATACAGGATGTTCTAGAAATTATGGAAACAATATGAATATAATGAATTCACAAGTTTCATCGTTTACAACTTACTTGAAATGAGGGGGAGGAAAAATACTTTCCTCCCTGATCTGAGGGAGGAAAGTGTGTACTTTCTATAGGGATAGGAGGAAAAAGTATTTATGAATGAAATGTTTTGTCTATCTATGTTTAATAGTCTAAAATTATCTCTTTCGATCGGTTTATTAACCCTACTATCTATGTGTTTTTACTATTCAATACTTTTGTACACTGTCATGCAGTGGCATAACTACGATGAAGCTTTGAGGGGGATAAACTACAAGGAGGTCTGTGTACCGGAAATTTTTTCAAATTTTAAACCCTTAAAACTGTATTTTAGCTTTATTTTCGTATAAAATTGTAGCCTACAGTTCCTAGCTTTTTGTATACCACCGGAGATTTTTTGTGGTAAAAGATTGCCTCCCCTCAGGATCTCCTCGGATTTCCGTGGATCTCCCCGGATCTCCTTAGGATCTCCCCAGATCTCTCCGGATTTCCTTGGATCTTTTCGGATTTCCTTGGATCTCCTCGGAACTCCTCTTAATATAATTATGGGGTCAATCAACACAAACAGCTATATTTCAATGCACTAATAACATTGTGAATTATTTGTGGATCTTCTTAAACCATTTAATCGATATTATTTGTTAGAAAAATCTTGAAACTTGTGGAATTGTACGAAATATGTATTGAAATTACTAGTTCCTTATTTATATGATCGTCGGCAGTGTGTCAAGATAACTATAGATGGAAAATGTTCCTTTTCAAGATATCCATTGAAATATATTGTGGGGGGATTTTACACCTTGAAAACGTTTTAGGGCTTTCTCTTCCAATACCTGAAACAATATTAAATAATTTAATTAGAAATTTTGAATAATGAAAATTCTCTTGCATAAATATTTGCACTAATTTGTCAGGAGCAATTCATGAAAATTCAGAATTGTATGTTGATATTATGTGGAAACGATGGATTTTTGGTCGTGTTATATAAATACTAAATAACTTACAATTAAATTTACAATGGAATTGGAATTTTCAACCTTGAAATTTTCTGTACTTTCACATTCATCATAAGAATCATCAAATGAAATTTCCGACTCTTTTTTTTCAGATTCAGATACCTGAATTTTTGGTCTCATGATTTTCCCTGTCCTTTTTACTGTAAAATATATTCTACGATCGACATAGTTGCACCATTTTCCAGAACAACTCTCAAAAGAGAACTTCCGCTTATTTTTTCTTCCAAGTCATTAACTAAAGTGATATCACATAAGTCGTCTCTATTTCCTTTATAATTGATTACATCCAAATCACAATCAGTTTCATCATCAGCATCACAGTTCGAATCACAGCAGTAATTTTCTTCTAATTTTGTACTTCTGTTATATCCATCACTAATGTTTTGTCGTATGAATTCCCAATTCCTGCATTTTCAGATTTTTCTTTAGCATCTTTTTGGGCTTTCAAAACTCTGTTGAACGAACAGCGCTATATTTTCTACTTCTTGGAAAATAATAACTAACCTGCAGATCGTTCTTAACACCTTGCAGGAATTGAATTCTTCTCAATCTGTGTAAAATTTCTAGCAGGCTGTTGTTAACAACAGTAGAGAAGGTGCTTGTCATAGACCTGGTTGCTCACAGGGTTGACTGCTCATCAGTCAAGGCAAAAACATGTCAGAAGTCAAGTTTCCCTCAGAAGAAATTTTTTTGATAAGTACTACAAGCATGCCATAGATTTGGTGTATGCAAAACAATTATTTTAGCACTGAGTGCGTACTATTTATTCAGAACTTCTTCTCATATTTAGGAAAAATTAGATATGAAAATATGGATGTATACTGCTAGTATGCTTAATTTAACATTATTCCCAAAATTTTCGTGTTGATTTCTCGATGATAATATATATACGAGTATATATACACTGTGTCCGTAAAGTATGGAACAAATTCATTTTTAGCTAAACAGACCATTTTAAGAAATAATCCTGAAACACGTCGATTTTTGATTTCAATTTACCGTATTTTGAAATAATAATCTAATATACAGGGTGAATTACGTTCGAGTAATGACGTCACCGTCATTTTTTTTAAATGGAACACCCCCATTTTCTCTCAATTTTCGGATTACTATAGCTGAGCTGATTCCAAAAATGTATCACATGTTGATTCCAATTGGTACAGGGTGGACAAAAATACGATAGTTTTGTGTGTGCTCATAAAGTAACGCCTAACATTCTTTATTAGTTAAATTAACAATATTATCAAAAATACTTATTGTCTAGCGGACAGAATATGATGAAATACATGACTTTATAAATGTTTGAACTGCAGCCCTTGCTGTATTTGACAGTAACCCAAACGGGGTACAAATTCTTGTTGAAGCTTGTTTATTGTGTCTTGAGAAATATTGTTTATTGTTATCCGCATTCTCTCTTTTAATTCTTGAATATTTGCTGGTTTCGTTTGATACACAACATTCTTCAGATGGCCCCACATAAAATAATCCAAACGATTGAAATCTGGTGACCTCGCTGGCCATTCAATAGGTCGACGTCTACCAATCCACCTGGTCGGAAAAAATTCATCTAGATACCTTCTAACATTTACAGCATAATGTGGAGGTGCACCATCCTGTTGGAATCATAAACTTTCATCACAACATTCAGGATTACGTCTGCTGGGAAACACATTACGTAAAGTAGGTACGAGATACTCCCTTAAAAAGTCAAGGTATGTTGCCCCATTTAAATTACCTTCGATAAAGTAGGGTCCGATGATTCGATTTCTTACAATTCCAGCCCATACATTTACCTTTTGCGGGTATTGTGTATGATGCTCACGCATCCATTGGGGGTTTTCTTTGGCCCAGTATCTACAATTCTGACTGTTAACCTCGCCATTTAACGTGAAAGTGGCCTCATCAGAAAAAATAATGTTTTGTATCAAGAGAGGGTCTCGGTGACATTTATCCATCATTATTTCGCAAAATTGGATTCTTCTATCGGGATCATCTTCGTTTAATTCATGCACAAGTTTGATTTTATAAGGATGCCATTTTTCAAGCTTTAATAATTTGTGTACCGTTGTTTTGCTAACACCGATATCGCGACTAACTTTACGCACAGAAGTGTGCGCGTTTTCTTCAAAGCTAAGTAAAACATCTAATGATGTATCAGCATTTGCAGAGGGACGACCTGATTTGCGTACATTTTCAACCGTACCAGTTTCTCGAAATTTCTTTTCAATCTTACTGACTGTTGAACGCGTTATAGGTCTTTCTGGATATTTATTATTAAACAAATTACACACTTCTATCTGAGTTCGCGATCTGTCTCCATACCCAATCATCCCAAGTATTTCAATTTTTTGTTTTACACTTAACTACATTTCTAATTCAAATTAAATCTAAGCAATAATTAAAACATTCACGAATACCAAAAATATTGTAGTACTAAACTGTCACTGAACATCAATAAATTAGTAAATAAATAATGACATTTCACAAAAAACTAGACGACTATGTTTTTTTTTAAAATTGATAAGAAATAATTTCTTTCATATTCTGTTTGCTATACTACAAGTACCAAACATGTTTGGAAACAGCTCATTTTTATTAATCTAAAAATGTAACAAACTACAGGGTGTTATAATTAAACCAATTGCCACTAGATAATAAGTATTTTTGATAATATTGTTAATTTAACTAATAAAGAATGTTAGGCGTTACTTTATGAGCACACACAAAACTATTGTATTTTTGTCCACCCTGTACCAATTGGAATCAACATGTGATACATTTTTGGAATCAGCTCAGCTAGAGTAATCCGAATATTAAGACAAAATGGGGGTGTTCCATTTAAAAAAAATGACGGTGACGTCATTACTCGAAAGTAATTCACCCTGTATATTAGATTATTATTTTAAAATACGGTAAATTAAAATCAAAAATCGACGTGTTTCAGGATTATTTCATAAAATGGTCTGTTTAGCTAAAAATGAATTTTTTTCATACTTTACGGACACAGTGTATATATATATATATATATATATATATATATATATATATATATGTATATGTATATATATGAAAGCATCCAATACTTACCTAGTGGCAGGATACCTCTTCCCGGAAACCGAAGGAACAATGTTGGCGATACAGGATCAAGTCATTAGAACCCGAACGTACTCCAAACACATATTGAAACAACAAGTTGAAACCACCAAATGTAGACTGTGTAACACTAGCGAAGAGACCATTCAACATTTGTCATCTGGCTGTACAACAATTGCTGCTACCAGATACCTGGAACGACACAACAATATGGGGAAAGTCGTTCACCAATTAATATGCCTGCAAAGAGGTCTGTTGAATCATTTTACCGCACACCACAAATATGTGCCGCAACCCGTACTTCAAAACAACACCGTGAAAATTTACTGGGATTTCACAGTTGTTACAGATAGACCTGTGGAGCACAACCGGCCGGACATGGTGATTTGTTATGAAAGTGATAACACAGCCATCATAATTGACTTCGCAGTGCCACAGGACTACAATATATCTAAAGCATATACCGAAAAAATAACTAAATATGGAGCGCTTGCACAAGAAATGAAATTGATTTGGAACTTGGAGAAGGTAACAATAGTCCCTTTAATTATAAGCGCAAACGGCCTTGTACATACAAAAACAGTACGACACATAAAAGAACTGGACCTACCTAAAAACACCGTAATGTGGATGCAAAAGGCCGTAATACTTGGAACTGTTGGAATCATCCGGCGGATCATCTCCCCCTATTGACAATGGTAGTGCCCTTGGCTGCGTAGTGGCCCGGACATTATCAAATACCACCAAAAAGGTGTGAAAAAATATATATATATATATATATATATATATATATTATATTAATTTGATTATTTTGCTCAGAGATACGAGAAAATTATCATGGTTTATTTTATACCCTCAAAATTGAGAAAAAAACCATGTAAACACCTGAATAACGAACAACTTATGTTTTCGAATGGCAATTCAGACGAAAAAAATTCAGGGTATTAAGATTTTGTTTTCAAAATAAGTTTTCTTTTGATTAGTGTTTTAAATGAAACTCACTGTTTCTAGCTAATTCCACAATATAATGAAAATTGTTGAAAATTCTAAAAAATTGACAATTGTTTCGATAAAACAATCAATTCTGACGATGATATTGATTTATCGAAACAATTGTCAATTTTTTAGAATTTTCAACAATTTTCATTATATTGTGGAATTAGCTAAAAACAGTGAGTTTCATTTAAAACACTAATATGTTTAGATTCCACGAAGTAAGGGTCGAGACAGTTAATTTCATTTTTTTTTGATATTCGAAAATGTGTTTTTTTTAAAATTCGCCAGGGATTTTTCTAGTGAAAGGATGTAAACCAGGGATCAGTTCAGACAATTCGTCCAGATTCAGAAACTTCGTTATCTTGTTTCATTTTCAAGATAAACATAAAAAATCAGTTTTTAAGAAAGAATACATCGATAGGTAACGTTAATTTCAAGAAATTCAGAAATATAGCACAACAGAACGAAACCGATCTAAGAAACAAACGAAAAATACACAACAAATTCACTATGTAAAAACGAAAATCCTTCGAGAAACAATAAGAATAAAAGTAGCGTTGCCGAAGTCGAGATTTGTCCGAGCTATCCTTCTTACTGAGTATCAGAATCGAACGAGATGGTTGAATGTTAATCGGGAGAAATAACGAAAAATCGATAACGATTATGCTACTAACTGTATCCTTCTAGGGATGTGTCCATATGTTTAAGAGATCTATGAAATCTCAATTCGCTTAGTGAGAAATTAGCATTAGACAGTTTGCGTATGAAAAATGATACTCGAATTGACTTAGATCTCCTTGGATCTCCTCCCACTAGAAGCACAAAATCTACTCGGTGGTTACCCCTTCGTTTTTAGGGTTCTGAGAGGGTTTCTATCCCCGTTCATCCCCCCCCCTGTAGTTACGCCACTGCTGTCATGGTTATTTTACCTGCCCTAAATGAAAGGGTGGATACAAAATATACTCTTAAATTAATATTAGATTTAACAATAAACAACTAATGTCACGAAGACTGTATTAATAATTCAGAGCCGGTTTAATTAGTTTTAAGCTTAATGATTATTCTACTTTGTGTGTTCCAACGTGTTTAATGACATGTGTGCGAATCCAGAATAAGCAAAGAAACATTGGTTAACTTGGTTAATAGCAATTTAAAAAAAAAGTTGTTTGTACCGAATACTGGTAATATTTTTTTTAATTAAGTTTCTTTTTTCCATTTCGTGATCGCATAGATGTTAGATGTATGAAAGGCAGATTGTTCGATAACTCTATTAAAAATTCAGTTCGTTTCAACTTGGGAAAGTGGCACACTTTAGGAATATCATTACGTTCTCGGTTTGAAATGTAGGAAACTCATGAATTTTCCCGACCTCCCTCCGGCGGAAAGCTGTCCGTAAAAACACTCTTTTAATTCTTTCTTAATTGATGGCTGGAATAAAATTAAAATGCAATGGGTGGAGTAATAAAATATTTATTACATGCTTTCGTTTCATAAAATTGTACTCAGTGGTAGTTTTGAAAATAGAAATACTATAATTATGTCATTTGAAACTACAGTGAAGTTGAATACAATTAATATAATCATTATCATTATGTAACGTAACATTTCAAATTTTCTTAACACTAACTTTCGTAGCCTGCTATTCGTTTCCATTTTTAATAAGAGAGAAGAAGGAATTTCACATTGGCACTTCATTGAGTCTTAGCCACATTCTTCAGTGACCGCCGGAAAAACGTTTAATATAACAGAATCGTATTCAGGTCACTTGAATCCATTTACGAAAACTTCATAGCAAGGTTTGTCCCATCCGTGTCTAACTAGTTCGTTACGTACTCCCACCTATATCGCACATACAGGGTGGTGAATGATAACGAGAACTATTACAAATACAAAAAGGTAAAATGTGTGGACCCATTACAGAGATATTGTTTTGTAGGAATTAAATAACGCAGGACTACAAAAAAGGATAGTAGCTTATTTTTAACTACATGTGAAAAATGAAAAATACAGATTAAATTTTTTTGAAATATTTTAATGAGATATATATTATATATAAAACAAGTTGTTGTGAAAATGCTATTCTCTTAGAACAAATTTTCTAAATTTGCATAATATGAAGGATATTTAAGACGACTTCTTCTATGATTATAGTCTATATAGAAAGGACAAGGAGTAATAAATCATTCATTTAAGTAGATTTCATAGACGTACCAAAATATATTTTAAGAGGGTATACCGTAAGGTACATTTTGTATTGAACGAATGAGTTGCAGCTATGCTAAAGAATATACGATTTAGGTCAGAGGTAACGGGATGTACTAATTTTAATAAAAAAAAGTGATAGAGGTACTTAAATTTTAGTAAGTTTGATAAAGAAAGGCAACACAGTTTATTCCGGAGTATCCGAACTCTGCCACAAAATGCAGGTAGTCATTACGGGTTGTTCGAACTCTGCCAGTGTTTAAAATTTTGGAGATTAACTACCAAACCAGTAGGGGTCTAATAGCCTAATCCGATTTAACAATTTACCTTGAACTTTAGGTACTCAAATTCAATATAAGAAAATATTAATAACATACATATATTTTCAACGTATATTTGCCACTTCTAAAAAATTACATCTACATTACAATAAAATATATTCAATATACATAAACATATAAAAAAAACAAAAAAATAAACGTGTGGAAGATTTTTACATGCAACCGTTTTCACAAACATAAAGCGAGAAATAACATTTTTCCTATATTGATCCAAATGATCATTAATGAAATTAATTTTAACATTAATAGTTTTTTGGTTTTTTTCTAGCTTTGGTTTGCCGAACGAATTTTCGCGTATACCTCCGTTTGTAAATCCAATAACACACTAGTAAATTGAACAATGTTTGGATGTGCTTTGTAAAGAGAAGCACCGAAATGCGAATGAAAACTCTCACAAGAATTCGTTGTTCTCTTAAAAAAGGATGCATTATTTGCCCAAATAAGTGGTGGAAATATCGAATTTTGCGTTATACATGTTCTATTGACATAATTTCGGAATTCTATAACTCTTTCGTCATTCGAAAGCAAAAAATGTAGTTCATTATAAAAAAATTCTACAACTTCCTCAGGACTAAGATACATAATACCGAAATGTACTTTTAAGTATTCGCCAATTACAGAACCTTTCTGTCTGTACTCTTGTACCAAATGAAACTCCTGAATCTTACGAAACCAAGCTTGACAGAGATGAAATTTACAACCAAAAAGAATTTGATCTCTTCCAAAACATTCATATATAGCGTTATGAATGCTTAGTTCAAAATCTACTACGACTTCTTTAGGTTGAAAATTTAAGCCTACTTCTTTACATTTTTGTCTTAAAATTAAAAACAAATTTGAATATGTTTGACTTGATTTGTCCGGCAGCAAACAAAAAACAAGAGGTACGTAATAGCCGTTTTTAAAACCATGAATGGTAAACATTTGGTAAAAAAAAGTTGAACAGTATTTAAAAGTCCCATCCATCAAAATACAATCCGAATTACATAAAAAATTAAGGTTGGAAAAACAGGAGAACACAATAATTTTAAATACCTGGTCTGCTGTTAATAGAAATTCCTCTTCTCGGTTCGTTCGTAATTGTAATTCACGAACACTATTAAATACTTCTTCCTGATTTTTAGGCAATCGTGTAAGTGCATCAACATCCTTCCCCTAATCCCCTAAATATCGATCAAAACAATCAATATTTCTTCAAAATATTTAATTCAAGAAATCTTTGAAACCTTTCAGAAATATACATAATTCTATGGGCCTCCGATTTTATCTATTATAAACCCTAATGACTCTAATAGGATTAAACTAAATGGTTGCGGCACAGTTCGAACATTTCAGTAATCCTCAAATTGATACAAGTCAGGTAAAATTTTATTTTGTGGCAGAGTTCGGATATGCCCGTTTATTCATAATATTTTTTATTTGTATTACTCCTATATGTAGTGTTTGGGTAATTTTTCTCAGAAATTTTAAATGGCAAGTGGCCTACTGTAATCGGCTTAATACGATTACACCTATTTACAGATTATTCGATTATTGAGAGGCATTTTCCAAACAACCCAGTTTTCTTAGAAACATTATCGGGAATATTATTTTAAAAGAAAGTAGGTACATTAAATCAGTACTTAGTATTAGTTCTTTGAGTAAAGTTGTATGGTTGTCATAATATTGTAAACAGTTGGAATATATTTAAAACATTTGTTGAATGTTAATTGTGCAAGTACCAAACAATGTCGATAAGCCAAGGACCATCTAAACGACCAAAAACAGGTCCATTATCTTTAAATGAAAAAACTCTGATATTGAATTGTTATATATCATTGAAAAACAAGGATCCAAGTGCAAGTGTTGATGATATTGTGGAATTAACGGCTGCTATGTTGTGTATTGCTAAATCAACAATTTATAGATTACTAAAAGAAAGCAAGAATGGAACTCTTCAACCCCCTAAAACTCCTTCAGGCCGAAAACCAATTGAGATCGATGAGTCATTAAAACAAAGACTAAGGCGTAATGTCCATGGATTTTACTTACGAAAGGAAATTCCAACACTTGACAAAATTATGACATCAGTGCAAGAAGATACGGACTATCCAAAATTTCTCCAGAATGACATTATGCAAACTTTTGAAAGATGTGGGTTTCAGATATACAAAACATAATAGAAAATCTCTCTTGATAGATAAACCGGAAATAGTTTTTTGGAGAAGAGACTATTTAAGAAGCATTCGACATGCCAGAGAACAAAATTTGAAAATCTTCTACTTAGACGAAACATGGATAAATGCTGGATATACAGTTTCCAAATCTTGGCAAGATGAAAACATTAAAAGCGGAAGGCAGGCATTCGTGGAAGATTTGTCGTTAGGTTTGCAGCCACCATCTGGAAAAGGAAAAAGACTTATCATTGTCCATGTTGGAAGTTCTGAAGGTTTTGTTGATGGTGGATTATTAACTTTTATTTCAAAACGCACGGGGGACTATCACGAAGATATGAATGGGGATGTCTTCGAGGAATGGTTCGTTCAAATGTTGGATCTGATTCCAAAAGGGGCTGTTATTGTTATGGACAACGCAAGTTACCATTCACGGTTACGAGAAGCATTGCCCACAAGTCGTTGGCGTAAAGCAGAGCTTTTGGAGTGGCTTATTTCGAAAAATATTAAGTTTCCAAAAGATCCACTAAGGGAAGAACTTTACAGAATTGCAAAAATGAACAAGAATAAATACAAAACCTACATTGTAGAAGAAATGGCTTCTTCTCGTGGTATATCAGTTCTTCGACTTCCCCCTTATCATTGTGAACTTAATCCCATAGAATTAATATGGGCTCAGGTAAAGGGGGAAGTTGGAAAAAAAATACTACTTTTAAAATAAACGATGTTGTGAAATTGTTTGAGAGTGCTGTAAGTCATGTGAGTAAAAAAAATTGGACAAACTGTATCGAGCATGTTATCAAAGTAGAGGCAAATATGTGGAAAATTGACAATATTTGTGATGATTTAATCGACCCTATTATTATTAATGTCAACAACGATTCTTCCTCTTCCGAGTCGGATATAGAATAAAATGTAAGTAATAAATGTATTCCAATAATTATTTCTTTTCATTTTTTATTATATTATAATTTAAAACGTATTTTTTTCCCAAAATACACACCACTGCATTGCGTTATTGCTTATCTGCTAATCCTTTAACAATGAATAAACCCTAAACTTTGCTACAACTGAAACAAATACGGGGTCGATCTACCTGGTTTTTAGATTTATGGAAGAAATGTAATTTAAAGTAAGAGATTTATCAAAAATTTCATGGTGCTCCCTGTAAAGGTTTTGCATACTTAATTAGGGTTTATTACTCCTCGTACTTTTTGTACATACTATATGGTCAAAACATTGATGAGTCTCTCTAGCTGAATTGAAACCCAAAGTAGGTTGCAAATGGTCAGCCAAGGTGACTGGTTTGAAGAGTCTGTAACAATCAAATTGAATGTTTCAAAATAGTTGGGAAGCAGTATTGAAAGGAAATTTCTTGTAAACGTTTTGAATACATCCATATAAAAAAAATTCGTATATAGTGCGTCCATAAAGTCACGCATGATATTAGCCAATTCAACGGTAAGGTGGATCCGAACAGATCGATTTTTGATTTTTTGTCACCATTTTTTAAAAGAGTAATCTATGATACAGGGTGAATAACCTTTGATGACGACAGCAACAGTTTTTTTGAAATGAAACACCTTCCTTTTTCAATTTGCGGATTTCTCTTACTGAGCTGATTCCAAAAATGTATTTCAAGTAGATTCAAAATGGTACAAGATGGACGAAAAAATTGTTTATTGTTTTAACATTGTATATATACACTTTCATAAGTAATCCTGGCCGCTGGACTAAACAGAAATAGTAGTTTGTTTGTACAACAAGTACGCAAAGCGTCAGTTTCCCCACGAGCGCTAATCCAGCTAGCAGGAAAAGTGCTTTGCATACGAGTTATACACAATTTGTTTCTACGACCACGTATTAATGAAAGAAAAAAAGTAACTTATATAGGTATTTTATTTAAAATTGAAACAGAAAGACTTTAAAAATATCGAATATAGAAAAATTGGTTGAACGTAGCTATAATTGTTAATAGTGGAATTTTTTGATAATAAGCTTTCATTAATTGTAATATTAGTGCATGTCAACATAGCATAGCTGTGTTTGACATTTCCATGGGGAAAAGTGCCGTAGCGTGTACTATTGCCCGTCTAAATGATTACTTCTCCAACCGATTTGCGTATAAAATGTGTAGAAAAGCCTGTTTTGCATAGTGGTTGTAGAAAAAAGATTAAAAGTATTTCTTGTCATTTGTTTTATATTTGACGTTAAGAACTGTCATAAATATTCAAGTACAATTTCATATTGTTAATCTAATTTATCATATACCCCTATTTAACAAAGTGCTTTGTTAAAATGCCTTTAACTGAAAGTGAGAGAATTGAAATTTTAATGATTGGTGTTGGCGATAGGATGAGGACGCAACAAGTGGTATTCACATCATTTCATTGAATGCACCCAGATTGTGAACGCATATTTCAATATACGGCAATACGTAATTTTCTTTGGTTTGTTTTTGTTAGAATGTACGTTTATTCCTCACCAATTATTTTGTAAATTTGCATAAACAACTTTTGCTTTTTTGTCCAACCTTTTTTAATCAAATTGTGATGCATTTTTGAAATCAGTTCAGCAAGGGAAATCCGCAAATTGAAGAGAAAGATGTTTCATTTAAAAAAAACTACTGCTGAAGGCATCACTCAAAGGTTATTCACCCTGTATCATAGATTATTCTTTTGAAAAATAGTAAATTAAAATCAAAAATCGACTTGTTTCGGGATTTTCTTGTTTGTTTATGAATGAAGTTATGCATTTTATGGACGCACTGTATGTGTAAAGTAGATAAGAATCCTAATAAATTGTGAAGAAATTATATTTACCATAAAATAGTTTTTTGAAATAAACGAGCAGCAGCGAAAATATTGCAATATTATATTGTTAGACTCTGTAATTAATCATTTTGCGCTATTCCAAATTGATCCAGAGCCGAATTAAAGTTGTGGTAACTGGATAAATAAGGTGCTTTTTATATTTGTGCGAAGTCAATTTATTAACATCCGGCAAGATGTATATAATTGACTGGATTTGTCTGAATAATTTTTATCTCTCGTAATTTTCAAAATATGTAATGTAATAAAATTGTGAATTTAATGTTTAATTTGGTTTCAAGGTTTGTAAGTCTTCCATCTATTTATGTTCCCTACAAATGGTAGTTGAATTTCTACACCTTAATTTTGTAAATCTCAGTTAGGGTTGCATTTTTGTCAATCTAGATTCCGAGAAGTAGCCTGGTGTTCAACAGCTGTAGTGTCATAAAACTGACAGTTGAAAATAAATCAAGAAATAGGGAAATAAACATCTCATTGCCGTAGTTTAAGGGTGTACATATTATTTTGATCCATAAACAAAATTCATTTTTACCGAAAAAATAGGGCAGATTATGTCGTATTTAATATAGTTGTGTTGTTGGGCTAAGAAATCATCAGAAGTTGGTTGTGTAGCTGGAACACTAAAAACTAATTATTTATAATTAATTCTTAATTGTAATTGGAAGACATGTAGAACAACAGAACGATGAAAATTAGAGGGCTTTTCATAGTATTTTTTCCAGAGTTCTCTATCTCTTCCGATCACTTGTTTGTTTTTTTGTTTTAATACTTAGTAACGTATTTGCGCTTTATTAATTTGGTTTATTCTTGTTTTCATGGCCTTCCCCTGTTTCTCGTTATTATTCTGGATTAAATACTCCTCTTGTAATCCTTTGTTTATCCTTTGCACTTGTTCGAAAAATCTTGGTTCTCTTCTATATATTGTTCTGAGGGATCTGTGCTTAATCTTTGTATGCATGTTTCATTTTGGATATATCTAATCTTGTCCTGTTTTCAATATTGCTGAGGAATCTCATTTCTGTTGCTTGCAATATTTTCCATTATATTTCGGTTGTCCATGATTTAGAGCCGTATTTTAATATTGGTATGACTACTTTATTATTGATTTACACTCTTAGATATTTCACTGTTTCATAGGAAGGTTGCTTGTATGTTGTTAAAAGGTTTTCCGGCTTGTGCTGTTCTCTCTGTGATTTTATTATCTAATTTTCTATTGATATAAATGTGCCTGATACTTAAATTTTTCTTTCAATTCGATTTGATTATTCTCTGTTTTTGGTCTTCTCTATGTTCATTTTTAATTTAGTCTATATAGGAAGGACAAGGAGTAATAAATCATTCATTTAAGTAGATTTCATAGACGTACCAAAATATATTTTAAGAGGGTAAGGTACATTTTGTATTGAACGAATGAGTTGCAGATATGCTAAAGAATATACGATTTAGGTCAGAGGTAACGGGATGTACTAATTTTAATGAAAAAAAGTGATAGAGGTACATAAATTTTAGTAAGTTTGATAAAGAAAGGCAACACAGTTTATTCCGGAGTATCCGAACTCTGCCACAAAATGCAGGTAGTCATTACGGGTTGTTCGAACTCTGCCAGTGTTTAAAATTTTGGAGATGAACTACCAAACCAGTAGGGGTCTTATAGCCTAATCCGATTTAACAATTTACCTTGAACTTTAGGTACTCAAATTCAATATAAGAAAATATTAATAACATACATATATGTTCAACGTATATTTGCCACTTCTAAAAAATTACATCTACATTACATCTACATTACAATAAAATATATTCAATATACATAAACATATAAAAAAAAACAAAAAATTAAACGTGTGGAAGATTTTTACATGCAACCGTTTTCACAAACATAAAGCGAGAAATAACATTTTTCCTATATTGATCCAAATGATCATTAATGAAATTAATTTTAACATTAATAGTTTTTTTGGGTTTTTTCTGGCTTTGGTTTGCCGAACGAATTTTCGCGTATACCTCCGTTTGTAAATCCAATAACACACTAGTAAATTGAACAATGTTTGGATGTGCTTTGTAAAAAGAAGCACCGAAATGCGAATGAAAACTCTCACAAGAATTCGTTGTTCTCTTAAAAAAGGATGCATTATTTGCCCAAATAAGTGGTGGAAATATCGAATTTTGCGTTATATATGTTTTATTGACATAATTTCGGAATTCTATAACTCTTTCGTCATTCGGAAGCAACAAATGTAGTTCATTATAAAAAAATTTTACAACTTCCTCAGGACTAAGATACATAATACCGAAATGTACTTTTAAGTATTCGCCAATTACAGAACCTTTCTGTCTGTACTCTTGTACCAAATGAAACTCCTGAATCTTACGAAACCAAGCTTGACAGAGATGAAATTTACAACCAAAAAGAATTTGATCTCTGCCAAAACATTCATATATAGCGTTATGAATGCTTAGTTCAAAATCTACTACGACTTCTTTAGGTTGAAAATTTAAGCCTACTTCTTTACATTTTTGTCTTAAAATTAAGAACAAATTTGAATATGTTTGACTTGATTTGTCCGGCAGCAAACAAAAAACAAGAGGTACGTAATAGCCGTTTTTAAAACCATGAATGGTAAACATTTGGTAAAAAAAAGTTGAACAGTATTTAAAAGTCCTATCCATCAAAATACAATCCGAATTACATAAAAAATTAAGGTTGGAAAAACAGGAGAACACAATAATTTTAAATACCTGGTCTTCTGTTAATAGAAATTCCTCTTCTCGGTTCGTTCGTAATTGTAATTCACGAACACTATTAAATACTTCTTCCTGATTTTTAGGCAATAGTGTAAGTGCATCAACATCCTTCCCCTAATCCCCTAAATATCGATCAAAACAATCAAGATTTCTTCAAAATATTTAATTCAAGAAATCTTTGAAACCTTTCAGAAATATACATAATTCTATGGGCCTCCGATTTTATCTATTATAAACCCTAATGACTCTAATAGGATTAAACTAAATGGTTGCGGCACAGTTCGAACATTTCAGTAATCCTCAAATTGATACAAGTCAGGTAAAATTTTATTTTGTGGCAGAGTTCGGATTTGCCCGTTTATTCATAATATTTTTTATTTGTATTACTCCTATATGTAGTGTTTGGGGAATTTTTCTCAGAAATTTTAAATGGCAAGTGGCCTACTGTAATCGGCTTAATACGATTACACCTATTTACAGATTATTCGAGTATTGAGAGGGATTTTCCAAACAACCCAGTTTTCTTAGAAACATTATCGGGAATATTATTTTAAAAGAAAGTAGGTACATTAAATCAGTACTTAGTATTAGTTCTTTGAGTAAAGTTGTATGAAGTTGTATGATTAACATAATATTGAAAACAGTTGGAATATATTTAAAACATTTGTTGAATGTTGATTGTGCAAGTACCAAACAATGTCGATAAGCCAAGGACCATCTAAACGACCAAAAACAGGTCCATTCTCTTTAAATGAAAAAGCTCTGATATTCAATTGTTATATATCATTGAAAAACAAGGATCCAAGTGCAAGTATTGATGATATTGTGGAATTAACGGCTGCTATGTTGTGTGTTGCTAAATCAACAATTTATAGATTACTAAAAGAAAGCAAGAATGGAACTCTTCAACCCCCTAAAACTCCTTCAGGCCGAAAACCAATTGAGATCGATGAGTCATTAAAACAAAGACTAAGGCGTAAAGTCCATGGATTTTACTTACGAAAGGAAATTCCAACACTTGACAAAATTATGACATCAGTGCAAGAAGATACGGACTATCCAAAATTCTCCAGAATGACATTATTCAAACTTTTGAAAGATGTGGGTTTCAGATATACAAAACATAATAGAAAATCTCTCTTGATAGATAAACCGGAAATAGTTTTTTGGAGAAGAGACTATTTAAGAAGCATTCGACATGCCAGAGAACAAAATTTGAAAATCTTCTACTTAGACGAAACATGGATAAATGCTGGATATACAGTTTCCAAATCTTGGCAAGATGAAAACATTAAAAACGGAAGGCAGGCATTCGTGGAAGGTTCGTCGTTAGGTTTGCAGCCACCATCTGGAAAAGGAAAAAGACTTATCATTGTCCATGTTGGAAGGTTTTGTTGATGGTGGATTATTAACTTTTATTTCAAAACGCACGGGGGACTATCACGAATATATGAATGGGGATGTCTTCGAGGAATGGTTTGTTCAAATGTTGGATCTGATTCCAAAAGGGGCTGTTATTGTTATGGACAACGCAAGTTACCATTCACGGTTACGAGAAGCATTGCCCACAAGTCGTTGGCGTAAAGCAGAGCTTTTGGAGTGGCTTATTTCGAAAAATATTAAGTTTCCAAAAGATCCACTAAGGAAAGAACTTTACAGAATTGCAAAAATGAACAAGAATAAATACAAAACCTACATTGTAGAAGAAATGGCTTCTTCTCGTGCTATATCAGTTCTTCAACTTCCCCCTTATCATTGTAAACTTAATCCCATAGAATTATTATGGGCTCAGGTAAAGGGGGAAGTTGGAAAAAAAATACTACTTTTAAAATAAACGATGTTGTGAAATTGTTTGAGAGTGCTGTAAGTCATGTGAGTAAGGAAAATTGGACAAACTGTATCGAGCATGTTATCAAAGTAGAGGCAAATATGTGGAAAATTGACAATATTTGTGATGATTTAATCGACCCTATTATTATTAATGTCAACAACGATTCTTCCTCTTCCGAGTCGGATATAGAATAAAATGTAAGTAATAAATGTATTCCAATAATTATTTCTTTTCATTTTTTATTATATTATAATTTAAAACGTATTTTTTTCCAAAAATACACACCACTGCATTGCGTTAATGCTTATCTGCTAATCCTTTAACAATGAATAAACCCTAAACTTTGCTACAACTGAAACAAATACGGGGTCGATCTACCAGGTTTTTAGATTTACGGAAGAAATGTAATTTAAAGTAAGAGATTTATCAAAAATTTCATGGTGCTCCCTGTAAAGGTTTTGCATACTTAATTAAGGTTTATTACTCCTCGTACTTTTTGTACATACTATAAGCCTCTTCATCTTCTGCGTAATTTATTTTTTCTCCGATCGCGGGAAAAGTGACACTATTTTGACCGGTTTTCTATGCGCAAAGCTCAACTTTCAAGAATAGTGTGAAGTTGCTAAGCAATTAGAAAATAACAGGTAATATTCTTACCGCACTGTTGTAGCGTGCGGTAATGATACAAATGGATTATTACAATAAAATGAAACAAAGTATGCTTTTAATTTTTATAGGTATTGATAAAGTTGTTATAAAAGAATTAAAAGAAACATCTAATTTATAACGATATTCTTAAAATTATTTTACTTTTGTCGTAACAAACTAATTTCCATGGTTACCACTTCTATATTTCAATATGAACATAGAGAAACCTATCTAAACTTACTTGATTACATCTTGAATTAAATATTTTTTAATTAACTTTTTAAATGTAAATCAACGATCGAAAAAAAATAGTATGTATAATTCGTGGGAAAAGCATATTCCCAAACTCCTGTGTTACCAGACTCGTCGCTACGCTCCTCGTCTGGTAATTATCACAGTCGTTTGGGAATATTATGCTTTTCCCACTAATTATACAATATACTATTTTCTGTTACTATTATTAAAAATAGCAGTGTAATCAAAATTTTTCTACCAAGTACATTATATGTTTTTCCTTCTCCAGATAGTTTTCTCACAATAAATATTTCGTCTTGAGTCTAAATAATGATTTGTCATAATTTTCACAACCCGCGAATGAGTGGAATTTTGATTGGTTGATTTTTATGTCGGTACTCTCAAACTTAGTCTTGGTGTTTACTTAACAAAAAAGTTGATCAATACTATATTCGAACTTTTCTATTCTGTATAAGATCTTCTAACTGTATTTGGTAATTTGGAAGGGAATACATCCCTTGTTTCTCACCGTTCATTCGCCACTGTTGTTAATATGATTGCTGCGGAGTTGCTAGATAAAATAATTAGCCCCATCTGTCAGTTCGTAATGAAATTATAGCTACCGTGAAATTTGCCATTTGAGCTGAAATAAAAACCAAAAGTACGTATTTATTTATGACTGGTGCCTGAAAGGAATCCCTATTTAAATAACATTATATTGTACGCACAGACCGCGAAATTCAACTTCACATATGGCGAATAAACATTATGAGTGACTATTGAGAATATTGGAGTAACCCCGTAACTTTTTTATATCTATTTATTAATATTTTGATAAAGGTCAAAATTGAGCTAAAACGTCAAAAAATATTTTTATAAAAAACACGTTATTTATTAAAATAGACCAAAAATCAACAACATTTATTCAAGACAATTTATTAAGACGTTAATCAACCTTTACTTCGAAACCTAAAATATATCATTTTATTTACAGTTCAGCCATTTTTTACCACTACTTTACGTGATGGCTTCAGTTAGTATTTATTCTTCTTCTTTCGGTTCCGTCTTCACCTTAGTGAAGGTTGGCAACAATCTCGGCGAACTGGGTTCGGTTTTGAGCAGCTCGGAATAAGGAATGTGAGTCTCGTCCGGTCCAGTCTCTTATGTTTTTCAACCACGAATGTTGGCGTCTTCCTATACCTCGTCTGCCTTCTATTTTGCCTTCCATTATTATTTTCAGCAGCCTCATTCTATCACTCCTGATTACATGTCCCAAGTATGCGGTTTTTCTCTTCTTTATGTCGACAACTAAGTCTCTGTCCTTACCTAATCTTCTCAGAACTTCTTCATTACTGATGTGGTCTGTCCAGGATATTTTTAAGAGCATACATACACCCACATTTCGAAAGCTTCTAGCTGCCTTAGTGTTTCGGCCTTTAGGGTCCAGACTTCGGATCCGTACAGCAAGACGGAATAGATGTAACAATTGACAAATCTAAGGCGTAATTTCAAGTTCAGTGATCGGTTACAAAGCACTGGTCGCATTTTATTGAATACTGATCTGGCCTGTTCTATGCGCGATCTGATTTCTGTTCTAGGACTCAGATCAGATGTTATCCAGGTACCTAAATACTTGAACTTGGTTACGTTTTCGATGGGTAGTCCTTATATATATATATATATATATATATATATATATATATATATATATATATATATATATATATATCTGGTGCTGGATTAGTTCTTCTAGTGATGGTCATCACTTTTGTCTTCGTTATATTAATTTTAAAGCCCAGGGTCTCTCCTACTCTGTCGATTCGATTTAAAAGTTGTTGGAGTCCTTCTAAGCCATCGGCTATGATGGCGGTATCATCTGCAAAGCGAAAGTTGTTAATCAGATGCCCGTTTATTCTAATGCCGTGTTCCATACCCTGTAGAGCTTCATCGAATATGTAGCCAGAATATATATTAAATCGTAAGGGCGATAAGACACATCCCTGTCGCACTCCCCTATGAATGGGTACATCATCTGTTTTGTTTCCTTCGACCCTGATGGCTGCTGTTTGGTCCCAGTATAAATTTTTCAGGAACTCGAAGTCGTTATTATCGAGACCCTTTTCTTCCAGGATGTTAAACAGGGCTGTGTGTTCGACTCTGTCGAATGCCTTCTCGTAGTCGATAAAACAGATGAAAGCCTCTTTTTGTTGATCTCGACATTTCTGTAACAATACAGATATGCTGAACAGTGCTTCCCTCGTGCCCATTCCTTCTCTAAAATCGAACTGTGCGTCATCTAGATCTATTTCGCATTTTTTGAATATCCGTTTGTGTATGATTTTTAAAAGAAGTTTTAATGCATGACTCATTAGGCTAATTAGTCTGAAATCTTCACATGTATGTGCATTTGCTTTCTTCGGTATGGGAATGAAGTCGGACTTCAACCAGTCGCGTGGGATGTTTCCGCTCTTGAAGCTTAGTCAAAACCTTTCTATTCTGCTCGTTCAAGAGCTTGAAAGTCTCAATGTGGATTCCATCTGGCCCAGCAGCCTTTCCTGTTTTGCAGGTTTTGAGTGCTCTTTCAACCTCCGATGTCAGAATATCTGGTGCCTCTTCTGAATCTTCTTTACTGTTAAAGTGACGTGGATCTTTAGTAGAGAATAGTTGTCGAATATAATTTATCCAATGGCCTTTCAGTTCTTTTTCGTCTAATATGGGTTTATTGTCGTGTCCAACTATTCTGTTTGGGATGTTCTTTCTTCCCTGGACTACCATTTCTTTAACTTTCTTATGAATTGCGGAATGATCGTGCTTTTGTTGTAACTCTTCAATCTCACAACATTTCTGGGCCATCCAGTATTCTTTTGCTTCCTTTATTTTCTTTTCTATTTGTTTATTAAGTGCTTTGTACAAAGTCGTATATCTATTCTTGTATGTTCTGCGTTTATCCATCATATTTAATATTTCTTCAGTCATCCATTCTTTTTTCTTGTTTGTACGTGTTGGACCAATTACTTCCTTCTCAATTCTATGTATTTTATCCCTCATATTTTTCCAATCTTCCTCAATATTTTTTCCAAATTCTGGGTTGTTTTATATTCGATATTTCATAGTTGACTTTCTCTCTCAATTCGTCTTTTTTAGATGGGTCGCGGAGGTTGTTGATGTCAACAAACTTGACGTGTTTCTTTGTTAGTTTTTTCAATTTTATATTAAGGTTGCCAACTACTGGGTTGTGGTCTGAGTTAATATCTGTGCCTGGGTATGTTCTTATGCCATGAATTCCATTTTTGAATCGTTGTTTTATTAAAATGAAGTCGATTTGGTTTCTGACAACGTTTGTTTCATTGTGTTGCGGGGATTGCCAAGTGTAAAGTCGTCGGGGAGGTAATTTAAACCAAGTGTTAGCTATGACGAAGTTCTCTTCTTGACAGAATTGCACTAAGGTGTCACCGCGGTCGTTCCGCTCACCCAGTCCATATTCTCCGACAACATTATCCACTTTTCCTTTACCACCCTTTGCATTGAAATCTCCAAGAATAATGATGGGTTCGTTTTTTCGCGTGTATGCTAGAAGTTGCTTTAATTCCTTATAAAAATTAGTTATTTCGTTGTTGTGTTTGTCTGCAGTTGGAGCATAGCATTGGATAATATTGATGTTGAACTGGTTAGATTTGAGCTGCAATAGAAGTGTCCTATCTGAGAATGGTACGAAGTTAATAACAGATTTGTTTATTCTATTGTTTAATATGACGCCCACCCCATTTGGGTGATTTGGTAAGACGTTTCCAGAATAGTAGATTGTGGAATCTCCGTGTTGTTGTTTTCCTTTTCCTGGCCATCTCATCTCACTTATAGCCCATTTTCTTTTTGTGTGAATTACCCATGAATCTCTTAATTTATTCTAATACTGCACTATAAAAGATTCTCACACTTTTTAAAGATTAAAAAAGTGATTTTTTAAAAGATTAAAAAATTTTCCACGCATTATACATTTGGTTTTATAACTTTGCAATTATTTGATTACTGGAACATTTGTTTTCATCTTTGTGCCTTCAAGCATGCAAAGTTGTCAATAACTTTGCCAAAATTAATTTTTCGTGCTGTCATTCTCAATCGAGGTAGTGCTAAGCTACTTAGTCTGTCTTGAGCCATTGTATTTCTTAAATAGTTTTTTATTAATTTAAGTTAAGAAAAAGATCGCTCAGCTTTTGCAACAGTTACGGGCACTGTTAAGTACATAATGCACGCTGTGCACACATCAGGATAACTCGAGGAAAGCAAACTATACTCAACAATTAAAAGTTCCGCAAATTCTTTAACAGTTTTCAATTTCACAAGCTTCTTTCAAACTGACTGTATAACACTACTCAACTGTGAGAAACATGATTTGAAAACTTTTCAACAAATTCAATGGCTTACTTGTGAATTATTTAATTTTCTGTAGTGTTTGGCAAGTAGTCTGGTTGAATCACTTGGTAAGTATCCAAAACTGATTTCATACCTTGAAAGCGTTGTTCCAACTGGGTGAAGAGAGTGTCAATCATAGGATTGAACACTGTTACTCTGAAGCCAAGATTCTGGGACAACTAACCGTTCATCTTGACATGGTTAATCAAAATGCTCTTTGACTTTTTAACTCTTCCTTCTTTGAAGTTTTGGGTTATGCCCCAAACTTCACAGATTTCCATGGCTTTTGCCAAGAGTCTTCGAAATTTCCTCTCATCTCTGTATCTTTTAGCAACGCCTCTCCCAGCAGCTCGTTTACTGAAGAGAGGTTCAAGGATTGGGATTGTAAGGGCCTTGGATATGATGTTCAGTACACAAAGAACCTCACACTGCATGACTAAAAGCGAAACAAAGGCCAACGTTTCAAGTTTGCTTTTTAACTGTTGCGTTTCGTTTCTGTCTTGCTTGTTTTCTCTCATTCTGTATATGAAATGTGCAGATTTTCTCCGTCTTTTTGTTGTTTCTGCATCGCATATTAATTGAGCACAAAATTCAGTCTCAAGTTATTTTACAAATCTATAACTTTTTCGTTGATTTTAACATATAAAAAAATTACGTTTTTCGGAAGAAGTAGAGTCCGTTTCACGAAAGTTGAAGCCACTTGAAGTTGCAGATGTATGCGCTAACTTGTCAAAATCATATTGTAACGTTGAAAATCAGTATCGTAACGATTTCACATTTTGTGGGTTAACACAAAATTAGAATATTAATAATTTATTCCAAACAGATTTATTTTTTATTACATGGAATAAGAAATTGACTGACTCGACCCTTACTTCGTGGAATATGATATTGATTTATCGAAACAATTGTCAATTTTTTAGAATTTTCAATAACTTTTATTATATTGTGGAATTAACTAGAGACCGTGAGTTTCATTTAAAAACACTAACATGGAATAAGAATTGATAATACATAAATTGTATCCTAACATTGTGTAGTATGGCCATTTATAAATATAACAGTAATATATTGAATAATGTAGAGAATTTAAAACAAGGCAAAGACGACTAATTTCCAGAATTGTTCCTTCATACTCCAAATTTCTTAATATATTTATAAATACTGTTCTTAAATTGTCTAATTGACATTGTCCGATCTAATTCGGTAACATTGGCAATTTTTAACATGGTCTCAAGCGGAGAACAAACTAATGTTCTGACTCTCCCAAACAATAAAGAGGATCGAGTTAACCTTGAGGGAACTTTGACAGGAATTAAGTACAATGAATTACAGATGCCGATATATTTATTTGTTTTATACAAGTAATCATCATATTCAATTTACGTCGACTAATTGTAAAATGTAAATTACCAGTTCAAATGGGGGATTCCCCGTACTGCGATATAATTTTTAGACTTGAGTATTCGGGTTAGTCTCTTGTGATATTGCGAGTAGGGTACATCGTTTTGAAAATGAGTCAGTTTTTATTTACAAACAATCGGAAAGGGCTTACTGACGATGAGATGTTACGTATACTTGAAAGTGATGATCCAGAGTTTGATAGTGTTATCAATGAGGAAACATCGAGTGACTTAGAAGATGAAGACATTGTCACAGAAGTAGAGGAAGAAAATGATGTAATAGTTGTTGATCAAAGTATAGAGAAAACGAACCCAGAGGAACCAACAGTTAGTAACAGCCAGGGCATTCCAGTATATAAATCTAAAGATGGAACTGGAAAAATTCCAGGAAACACAAAAGTTCAAAAAGCTAATATTCGGAGATATGCTCTAGGCCTTACAAATTACAATTCTGATATCTCAAGTATAAAAGACGCTTTTCTTCTTTTCCTATCTCCGGATATTCTGAACATAATAGTAACCAAAACAAACAGAAAGGCACAAACATATGATGATAAATGGAATATAGAAAATCCGAATAAAATTAAAGTTTTTGTACCTGTTGAGTCTACAGAGATTGAAGCTTATATTGGACTGTTGCTTATTCTTGGCCCACTTCACGGATTAAAAGAGGCTATCGATATGCTCTGGTGTCAAGATATTTCTTACTGTCGTCCTATAATTCCTGCTGCAATGTCAAGAGACAGATTCAAACAAATTACTTCATTTTTACGCTTTGATCATTTTCAAACAAGACAAGAACGAAAATTAGTAGATAAGCTAGCTCCGATAAGAGATTTATTCGATATTTTCACTTCTAATTGTAAAAAATCACTTAATCCTGGCGACCATCTATGTGTAGATGAGCAGCTTGTACCATTTAGGGGTAAGGCACCGTTCCGAGTCTATATGAAGAGTAAACCTGATAAGTATGGAATCAAAATATGGGACTGCACCACTTCTTATATTGCAAACATGCAAGTTTATTTGGGTAAGTTATTTGAAAAGCGATATAGGCAAACTTTATATTCCTATGTATCTATTAATTTTTAGGAAAACAAGGTAACAAAGCGGAAAAGGGTCAAGGTCAAAGGGTTGTCCTAGATTTGACAGACCATTTGGAAGGCGGATTTGGAATAACGACCGATAACTTTTTTATAAGTTTACAACTTGCTGATAAGTTGTGGAAAAAAAATATTACTTTATGTGGAACCCTCCGGAAAAATAAAACATTTATTCCCAGGGAACTTCTACCGGCATCGTACAAGAAAGAGTTTTCAAGTATGTTTGCTTATAGAAATCAAAGAACGCTAGTATCCTATGTTCCAAAACAAAAACATGCTGTCATCTTACTTTCAAGTGAGCATACTGATAGTAAAGTAGCTGGAGAAGAACAGCACTATAAACCAGAAATTATTATTCATTACAACAAAACAAAAGGTGCTCTCGACACTTCATATAAGTTGGCCAAAGAATATACAGTGCAGAGAAAGTCAAAACGCTGGCCAATGGCAATATTTTCGCATCTTATAGATATCGCAGGAATAAATGCTTATAAATTGTGGTTACTGCAAAACCCGGATTGGCGAAAAAACAGTTTGGATAAACGTAAAATGTATATTTTGGGACTAGGGAAAGAACTCATAAAGAAAAACGTTTTCCGGCGATATATTAATAAATACATTCAGACGAATAGAAAACGGCATATGACCGACGTTTTTCCCGAACTACTGGATGCAACAGAACATAGAGTTGAACAACAAAACATTACCAGGGGGCGCTGCCATATGTGTCAAAGAGGAAAAGACAGAAAATCCAGAAAAATATGTATTAGGTGTAATAACTTTGTGTACCTAGAACATTCAAAATCGGAGATAGTTTGTAAAAAATGTTAAAATGATATGTAGCTAGTAGTATTAGTGATTAGGGTATTTTGTATTTTTTCGTGATGATTTTTGACTAATAAATGGTTAATAGTAAAACTTTATTAAAACTTCTTTTCTATATATTCAATTTAAAGAAAAATACAGCATTTCTGCAATTTTACGCATGGAGTCTTCTCGGACTCCAGTTAGTTAGTCCTTTTCGTAAAATTTTGATGTCCGTCCCATGAAGGTTAAAGAAAGGGCAAGAAGCGGTGAAATCTTATGCATATCTTTTGACTTTATACAAAATTTACCTTTGCCTCATTTGAAAACAAATGAAGTGTTCTACAGTAGACAGCTTTGGTACATTGTATATATTTAATTTAAAGAAAAATACAGCATTTCTGCAATTGTACGCATAGGGTCTTCTCGGACCCCAGTTAGTCCTTTTCGTAAAATTTTGATGTCCGTCCCATGAAGGTTAAACAACATTATTAGTCTCAATATTCGAAAAATAAGTGGTTTGTCTAAAAACTAAACCTGTTATACGATTGGCACCCTTAACTGATTTTTGTATATGTGAAAAGAAATACATTTGACTATGTTCTTCTTCTTCTTATTCGTATTTAAGATCTTGCGATCTGTTAGTTTTGAAGGTTCCTCTTTATCGTTTCCTGGGAGGTGGACTGCCAACTGTCCTTCCATCTCTTAGGTGGTCTACCGGGTGCTCTTTTCCGTGTTGGTTTCCCTTCAAGTGCGATGCGTGGCAGTCTGCTCTCCTCCATTCTTCTCACATGAGCGTACCAATGTCTTCTTCTTTGTCTCCCCCATCTTACGATGTCTTGTACTCCACATTGTTCCCTGATGTCATTGTTTCTAATTCGGTCCCTTCTTGTTTTTCCCACTATAGTCCTGAGCGTTTTCATTTCGGCTACTCTAAGCATGCTTTTCGTTTTGTTGGTTTCTTCTCTGGTTTCTATTCCGTATGTCATGATTGGCCTGATACAAGTCTTATAGATCCTAACCTTGCTATCCTTTCGCATGTATTCGTTTGCCCATATTGTTTGCTTTAAGCAGCCCGATATGGCAGTCGCTTTGTTAATCTGTCTTCCTAGGTCCTTCACTGGGTCGTGATAACTCGACAGATCCATACCCAGATATTTGAATTGTGAGACTTGCTCGATGATTTTTCCCTGGACTTCCAGCTTACATCTTACAGGTTCTTTAGCAAAGGTTATGCTTTTCGATTTTTCTATGGATATGGTCATGTTTATCGCTTGGGTGACCTGGTAGAATTTGTGCAGTTGTCTCTGTAGATCGTCCTGCGTTTCCGCAATAATAGCTGCATCGTCGGCGTAGCATACCATGCTGATTCTTTTATTCTGTCCCATTCGGTATCCCATATTTAGTGATGATATTTCCTCTATAATTCTGTCCATTAAGAGATTGAACAGAAATGGGCTAAGGCTATCGCCTTGTCTGATGCCTCCTGGTGTTGGTGAAGAATGTTAATAATAATAATTCCTTTGAAGATTGCTGGTGTATTTAAAGTTTTATCGCTATATAATGCTTATAGGTTATGGTTAGGGAAAACAAACACTACCAAAAGTTTAATGAAGTATATTATTTAAATTAAAAACAAAGTAATCTGTAAACTCACCTCAAGTCGTAGGTATCAAAAAAGGTGAAAAAAAAACAAAATAGGAAGTTATAAAATTGTTTGTTTTAATTTATGAAAAACGGGCAGAAAAATTCCAATTTATCATAAAGTAAACAAAAATTTTAATTATAAACAAAATACCCCTCTACACAAAGGTTTAAATACACGTTCTATTTTTCATTAGGTAGTATGCCTGTTCCACTGTTTTTATTATTTTACAAACTTCCTCTTTTTCTGGAATTTGCATAACATATATTTTTGTTTTTTCAAAGGCCTTATTGAATTTTGCCAATGGTTCGTAGTTTAAATTAATTTTTTAAATGGTATCCTGTTGAATTGAAGTATTTTTTTAAAAATATTGATGAAATTACAATTACCTTTCTTATTTCTTCTAAGCTAAGTGAAGCTTATGCGCTGGACCTTTCTTCTTCAATAAAATGGGTTACTTATTTTTGATAATTCAATTTACATATGTGTCAGCTATATAAAAATAATCTTCCAATGCACTGCTGGCAGTATCTGAAACAAAATCGCTCTTCTACAATATCCTGTCTGTTGTAATACCTGCTGTTAATTTATTATACTATTTTGAGTTCTTCCTTCAATGTTTTGGCATGTATTTCATCTATGTGTCCCACCTGTGTTTCCGTGATTTGTACGACTATATTTCCTCTAAATTATCATAACAAGTAAGTTAAAATATAATATTCAAATTATAGTTATCTGATAAGTAGATACCATCACTTTCAATGTGAAGTTTAATTCTTGATGGACACATTCCCCGAATATGGATGCTTCCTAAGATCTTTATATCGCGCTTCTTATACGAAGAAAAAAATCCGAAAATTATACATTAATAAAAACTAAACAATTACAATAAAAGGGATGTACAATCTGAAACAGTCCTATAACACTCATACAAAATAGATTCTTATCCATTTGCAAGCTTTTTTCTGTCCCTACAACAATAATCAACTTCTTTGTTTTGTAATCCTCTTCTAGATGTAAACTCTTCCATATTCCTAAAATATAAAACATACTGATTGATATTAACTTCATGAGAATTAACGCCTTCTTGTAAACCTGTGTTACTAATGCCTTTAAGAGCTACTAAGAAATTCGATAACACTAGGAGATTTGTCAGACGCTCCTGTATTTACGTTAAACTTAAAGAATCTACAATATTATCAAAAATGTGTTCTTCTTTAATTCATTCAAATTCGCATTTCTTTACTGGTTCGCAAATAGAACACCATTCTTGAACATCTACTTCAGAAAATTTGTTCCTGACTAATTTCAAACGTATTCCTGATACATCTTACCATAGCTTGGATTGCATGTGCCACCTGCGGATGTATGTTTCATCAGTATACATAATATTCCAGCCTTCAGTTCTGTATTTAATAATATTTTCTAAGAAACGAATTCTTTTAAGGCGAATATTATGCGATTCCATAATCATCTTTCTGTTTTCTTTTGTACACTGCCATCTACAATAACGGCATTATTTTTAATTAAATACTTACGCATGTTACATATTAATATTTCTAATTTTTCAATGTGTATTGTAGTTTTATCTTAATTTTTCTTCTGATCATGAATTTATTCCACTCGTTCAACATTTATTCACTTTAACACTTGCATCTTCAATAACTAATAAAAACTCCCTACTTACCTACAACTTATACATTTTAGCAGCCGCCACAAAGTAGAAAGAAATTCTACTTATAGTAAACAAATGTGCACTTTGTGAAGAGTACCTAGAAAAAAATTAATAGGTATACTTCAATATAAAACTATTTTTCTCTTAATACCATTAAAAGTAATTCTAGCTTAAAAAATCGTGCTAGAAGTAAACTGACAGAAATTTCTTGTAATTAATTTTAGTATCTTCATTATTTAATGTTATCAAACTTACATTTTAAAGCTCTTTTCTCCAGGATGTAGAAATTGTAAATGATATCCCGAATCCTTTCCACTTCTCTCAACTTGAGGTGAACTTAAAGTAAATATGCTTTGCACCGTAATTACTTCTACCAAACCTTAGCTATGTATAGTAAATGCTTGGCAACAGCGCAAAATTGTTTTCATGACCACGCCTAAGAACAATTTTTGACAGATAGAAGAAAAATCGTAACTACACTTTGTGAAAAATCGGTAGTAAAAAAGTCTCAGGAACATTTACAACTGATTCATAAGAGCAACACTATTATTGCTGAAAATTGGTTGTTTAATCAGTAGATTAAATAAAATTGAAAGGGGGCGGTATTCCATTCACAGCCACAAAATATTCAAGTTCTTGCAGTATAAACTGACACTGAAAATGTTTTTTTACGTATCATAGGAATATCATATTTCAGCCATAATCATGTTTAGTATAGAAGAGCAATAGATTTGGTCACTCTAAATGTATGTTCTTCAAACATATGAAAATGATCTGCCCTCTCAAACACTTTTATAGGCAGATCATATATAATTAAATTTAACTCATCCAGGTCATAACGCATTCAGGTCATCACATCATCTTTTAAGATTCTATGTACCATTTTGTTACTGACTCATACAGCCGGGAAAAATTGGAACAGTCACGTCTCAAAATTTCTGAGAACGCGCTCAGGTCAATGTCCAACAAGAACACGTGCAAATAGCTTATATGATTATAGTTACATGCTCGGCAATACTTGATTTATTTGTACGTCCATATTTTAAATAAGCCTGATGATATTTGAATCGAACGTTATCAGATCTCTTAGTATGCCCAACATACTTTCAGTCACAATCGTTACAGAAAATATCATAAAAACCACTCTTTTCCAACTCCAGTATTATCTTTAAGATTGCCTAACAATTGTTTCAAAGTATTTATATATTAACTTTTAGCGTACGCTGTTGAAAATATTTGTTAAACTTTCTGTATAAGCAGGATTAAAAGATATTAAAACAAATATCTCCTGTTTTTCAGTGTCACACGAAAATATTTCCCTAACCTTAATTAATCAACTTACCTATCATAACCGTTAAGAACAGCTATATCCCCAATTATATTCTTATAGTTCACTTTATAGTTTATTAGATGGAAATTAAATGTGAAATGTTTCTCGTTGAAGTGGGTTTTCCCGCGAGAAAAGTTACATTGGCGCGGAAAATTTAAGAAACAGTATAAATTAGGTTGTTTAGTCTACCTTCAGTCTCTGAGGGCAATAAGTTGGTTATCGAAACGTGCGTCAGAGAGTAGCGAGATTTTAAGCCACAACAGGAGCATCATACGTTATATCCCTTTATCCGCTATTAAAGTAAATACAGTACGTTAATAACGTATTTCAAAATTGAGTTTTTAAGCTATTCCATTCTTTCGTTATTTATGTGACACTCGTAACAGATGACAGACGTCACTGATACTGATGTCGGTAACATTTTATATTTTTATTTACATTGTATAACCTTACACATGAGAAGCCTCATAGTTTAAATACTCATTTACAATATATTTTTTTAAATTTTAACTGCCTTAATTCGTATTTCGTCTTCTTCTATAGTTGAGGCCGTTTCTCCATATCCGATGTTGCCATAGCATTTAATTTTATGAAATATTTTCATTTCATATTTTAACAACAGTGGTTAAAATTGTGAATACTAAAGACTAAACCCAAATCTTTTAACTTTTACATGTATTTGTCATAGACTTTGGCGTTTACGATAAACTTTAAATATAAATGTTCTACATGTGGCACCAGGGCAAAATCAATATCCTTTATTTACGGAACGTTATTTCCACTCTAATAACGTAAAGCAATATCGGTTAATAACATTGTCCTTTATTTTAGCGCTATTGCGCATGCGATGTATAACGGATAAAGTGTATTGCTGTTCAAATAGGTGGCTTAAAATCTCCCTAGTGTGTTAGTGTAGTTATAGTAAACAGTGTGTTTTCACAGATTGAAAAATTCTTAGTAAAAAGATAAGTCGGTTCTACCATAATTTTAGATGTTGCCCAAGCATTTGACAGAGAGAGATCATCAAGTATTGGGATGTTAAGGGATTATTGATGCCCAATATAAGAGAAATCGATTCAAAATAAACGGTTTTAAAGATTAAAACTAACTTCTTCACATCTGTGCGACGCCGTGAACAATATACTATCATAAAACTGTCACTTGCATACGCCCCGGAGGCTGTATCCTGCTAACAAACCCAAATATCTTAAAAAATGACCAAAAATGTGGTAGTTCAAGTACCATAGCACCCGTTGTACCGGCTCCAGTGAAATAAAAATCAATAAGGTTCATCTATAAGACGCCCTGAATAATATCCAATTATAAAATTGGTCACTTGTATACACTCCGGAGGCTGTACCGTGCTAACAAACAGAAATTTCTCCAAAAATGACAAAATGTCGTACTTCAAGTACCATAGCACCTGTTGTACTGGCTCTGGTAAGCTGAAAATCAATAGGGTTGATCTGTGAGATGTCCTGAACAATATCCAATCATAAAATTGGTGATTTGTTGCACTCCGGAGGCTGTATCCTGCTAACCAGACATGTTACGAAAAGTGGCCAACGACGACGACATACACACAGTATTTTTTTTCTAAAAACCGTTTTTTCGTGCTGTTCTTGCTGGTAAACGAAAAAAAAAATCAAAAAATATACAAAATTCAAACTTTTTGTGGGGTAAACCAATACTTTCCTGCATATTAGATAGGGTTGAGCGGATAAGTAAAAATATAATACGGCAAAAATTGGTTATTTTTTTATATGTGATAATTTTTTTCATTTGTAAATAGACAATAATCAACAACTTTCAACTGAAGCATGAAAACCATTTAAACATGTGAATCCTTTCTAGTATATTAAGTTTACCTTAATAAGAATTCGTTTTTTATAAACGTATTGAATTGTAAATTCTTTTAATTTGTATCTACAAATTGAGAATTTCAAATCTTGACTGATATTAATGTAATATACAAGAGAATGCTTTTAAATAGAAAAAAATATATACATTAAGTTAATGATTCCTACGTTTCTCAGATTTTTATTATATAATGTAATAGAATCCGTTAAATTATTTAAAAAGGAGCTGGTCATTCTAAATTGTTTTCTGATTTGTGAGTAATAATTTATGTTGCGTCATCTTAAGTTACATAAAGCAAATAAGCATTTATTATGACATGTGTATCAATATAAATTGAGTCATATTCTAGGAATACAATAAATTCTCCAAAAGATGGAGAAATATGTATCAATTTACTGATATTCTCACTTGAAAACTATGATTTTTTTTTTTTTGTTTCAGGTGAGTGATGATTTATGTAATAGACATATTAATGTAAGTATTGATTAGTCTAGTAATTGCCGATAACATAGCTTTTACCTCTACCACCGATAACCCGTGTGAAGTTAGCCACGGATTTTTTTTACCATCCACGAATATTTTTTTTACAAAATAAACTGTACATTTGCAAATAAATGTTAATATTGGAAACATATAATGATACTTTAATAGGCTACATAATTTTACTACCAAAAATTAAAGATTAAGTGAATAAATAGTTTTCAAATAATTGTTCCTGTACATATTTCACGATTCTGATTCGAAGCCCCAATTTTTTTTCAAATTTTCTTCAATTATTTCCAAGAACACTTAATTAGGAACCTACTAACAAAAAATTGTGATGTGAGTATTTTTTATAACGTCAAAAAAAATCATGAAATTTACAATTGAGCGCCGCCGCTCTTCGTTGGTTTTGAACTCGAAGCCCCAAAATTTTTTCAAATTTTCTGCAACTATTTCAATGAACACTTAATTAGAAACCAATTGACAAAAAATTGTGATGTAAGTATTTTTTATAATGTCAAAAAATATACATAAAGATTACGGTTGAGCGCCGATGCGCATCGTTCGTTTTGAACTCGAAGCCCCAACATTTTTACAAATTTTCATTAACTATTTCAAAGAACACTTAATAAGAAACCAATTGACAAAAAACTGTGATGTAAGTAATTTTTATAACGTCAAAAAAATTCATAAAGATTACGATTGAGCGCCAACGCGTATCGTTCGTTTTGAACTCGAAGCCCCAAAATTTTTTCAAATTTTCTTTAACCATTTCGAAGCACACTTAATTAGGAACCTATTAACAAAAAATTGTTATGTAAGTATTTTTTATAACGTCAAAAAAATTCATAAATATTACGATTGTGCGCCGACGAGCTTCATTCGTTTTGAACTCGAAGCCCCTAAATTTTTTCAAATTTTCTTTAACTATTTCAAAAAACACTTAATTAGGAACCTATTAACGAAAAATTGTGATGTAAGTATTTTTTATAACGTCAAAAAAAAATTATAAAGATTACGATTGATCGTCGACGCGCTTCGTTCGTTTTAAACTCTAGGCCCCAACATTTTTTCAAATTTTCTCCAACTATTTCAAAGAAAACTTAATTAGAAATCAATAAAAATTGTGATGTAAGTATTTTTATAACGTGTCAAAAACAATTCATAAAGATTACGATTGAGCGCCGATGCGCTTCGTTCGTTTTGAACTCGAAGCCCCAAAATTTTTTCAAATTTTCTTCAACTATTTCAAAGAACACTTAATTAGGAACCTATTAACGAAAAATTGTGATGTAAGTATTTTTTATAACGTCAAAAAAATTCATAAAGATTACGATTGAGCACCGACGCGCATCGTTCGTTTTGAACTCGAAGCCCCTAAATTTTCTTCAATTATTTCAAAGGTCACTTAATTAGGAACCTACTAACAAAAAATTGTGATGTAAGTATTTTTTATAACGTCAAAATCATAAAGATTACGATTGTGCGATGACGCCCATCATTCGTTTTGAACTCGAAGCCTCAAAATTTTTTTCAAATTTTCTTTAACTATTTCAAAGAACTCTTAATTAGAAACCAATTGACAAAAAGTTAAATTAAGTGTCCTTTGAAATAAGTAAAGAAAATTTTTAAAAAATTTGGGGCTTCGAGTTCAAAACGAACGATGTGCATCGGCGCTCAATCGTAATCTTTATAAATTTTTTTTGACGTTATAAAAAATACTTACATCACAATTTTTCGTTAATAGGTTCCTAATTAAGTGTTTTTTGAAATAGTTAGAGAAAATTTGAAAAAAATTAGGGGCTTCGAGTTCAAAACGAATGAAGCTCGTCGGCGCACAATCGTAATATTTATGAATTTTTTTTGACGTTATAAAAATTACTTACATCACAATTTTTTGTTAGTAGGTTACTTATTAAGTGTCCTTTGATATAGTTCAAGAAAATTTAAAAAAAAATTGGGGCTTCGAGTTGAAAACGAACGATGCGCATCGGCGCTCAATCGTAATCTTTATGAATTTCTTTTGACGTTATAAAAAAAACTTATATCACAATTTTTCGCTAATAGGTTCCTAATTAAGTGTTTTTTGAAGTAGTTGAAGAAAATTTAAAAAAAATTTTGGGGCTTTGAGTTCAAAACGAACGAAGCGAGTCGGCGCTCAATCGTAATCTGTATGAATTTTTGTTTACCTTATAAAAAATACTTACATCACAATTTTTAGTCAATTGGTTTCTACTTAGATGGTCTTTGTAATTGTTGAATAATTTATTTTTATTTTTGGGTCTTCGATTCAGAATCGTGAAATATGTACAGGAACAATTATTAGAAAACTGTTTATTCACTTAATTTCTAATTTTTGGTAGTAAAATTATGTAGCCTATTAACATTTTTTTGCAAAAGTTCAGTTAATTTTGTAAAAAAAAATCGTGGATGGGGAGGGAAACAGTTAAGTGGAATGCTGTGATGCTGTTGTGTGATGAACTGCCTTTCGGAGACTGTCAACGTTAATTTAGGTAGTGATTTGGGTTATCAATACTGACAGCCAATAAATCAGTTTTTTGAAAATTCTTATAAAATTCATGTTAATGAAATATAGAAAGAAATAATAAAGTACCTACTAATTATTTACCGAATAACCAAAAATTCGGTTTCTTCACCTCCTAATAAATAAAACCTTCGAATAATTGGAGTAATTAGCCAAATAAGTTATTAAGCAGTTACAACTGTTAATTAAATGGTTTAGTAGAAACATAACTTAAATAGTACACATCGTTAATCGTGAATATAATTTAATTGATAATTCAATATGGATGCTTTCGAAGATTTAGAAGATTTGTTTGATGAGGACTTAATTCAAGAAATGTGTGATTCGATTCGAATTAAAATTGATCATTACAATTTTTGGTCCGACGATGAATTTTATAAACGGTTTCGCTTACTGTTGAGCGTATTTTTCAAGAAATAGAACATACTTTGCAAAACACAACAAATCGGTATGTTACTGTTCAAATAATTCTTCCTATGTATGTGTTTTGTAGTAGTTCAACTCCTCTATTTATATATTTTTTAGAAATATATCAAGAGCTGTTTCAGCAATAAATAAATTATTCCTCACATTACGATTTTTGGCTACATGCAGTTTCTACATTGTTATTGGCGGTCTTAACAAATCAGCTGTCTCAAAGATTATCAAAATTGTTGTTCTTACTTTATGTTTATTAAGCGTAAGATAAATTTCCTTTAACTAACGCGGCGACTTTGGCGGGATTAACAAATCAACTGTCCCAATGATTATTAAAAATGTTGTTCCTACTTTATGTTTATTAAGTGAAATATACATTTCCTTTGACTAAAGCCGAAGAAATATGGACTATATAAAAGTAAAACATTTATTTAAACATTATTTTTTTATTACGCTACGTATACATTTTGTTGTTCATATTGCCAAGGAGAAATTGTGCACAGATCGTCGTCACCAGCACAGATCATAAGTTACTGAGAAGAACGTTTTTTTTCCTTAGTCTCTTTCATTGTCCAGCACATGTACGGTTGCTATATATGCAACATAATAAAGTGGCGAATACTTATTTGTTAGTTCGGATTCAAACAAACTAGGGTGAAGAAACGGTAAATATTTATTTGTCAATTAAAAGTTCCCACTAAAGTTATGTGGCTGACAATTGTTTGGTACTTTATTAGAACATGAAAAAACCGGGCCTTAAACATATCCATTTCTTTAATACAAAATAAAACCACCATTTTTTAGTGTGCAATTGGATACATCAGATGTTGTCTGGCAACACTTACTGTTTTTTATATATAGGCCAGAAATATAAATAGCGACCCTCGTATAGTAATAAATTTTCTCTGATGGACGGGTCTTATTACTTATCTGACATCTCCACTTATATCTTCCTACCCTGTTGGTTCACCATCCCTAGAGAATTATCCTACAATTTCTTGTCATGATCCACAAAGAATCTATCACAAACCCAAATTTCTTGACTCTCCATAATCCCTGAAAAGCATGTGAACATATTGTATCCGTATTGACTGACCATTATCTATCAAGACAAGTTGTCAGAAGATACAATTTATCCATTAACCATTTTTATTTGATATTGTCATCTTTTAACAGTATTTTGGTCAGAGGAAATTTGGAGAAATGATTTTCATCCAAAACTCTAACAACATTACAATAAAAAAGGCAGGTGATATTGTTAAGTATTTTTAAATTCGTCATTAAAATCTGTTCCTAATTATTACAACTATTAAAAACATGTTTAAGAAATAGATTTTATGTTATGCTTGAAATTACTTGAAATAGGTATAAATAAAATTTAGTATCGTGATTTGCATATGAAGCTGATAACTTGCGGCGTTTTGAAATATTGTAAAAGAGGATAGAGCATTAGTTATTACATAATAACAAAAAGGTAGAAATACGCATAAATCTGAAAATTTCTTAGACAATAAATAACATTCTTCGATAAAGCAACGATGGCAGTAATTTACTAATGTTTTATACGGCAGGCCCTGCGAGATAGATGTATTTATTTACAGAAATAGCAGAACGACCTCGTTTTAAACGTATTTCAATTTTTCAAATAAAAAAAAACGGTACCCCAGATGAACTTTCAGATTCCCGGTTGATTAAGAAATAAAGTATATAAATAACACGACAAATACATATATCATTTCAAAATGCATCGCAGCTTGATGTATCGGCGCTTATATCGCAAACTAATATTTTTCAGCGAAGAGTGTCAAGGATTGATGATTTGAACAAAGAGCGACACAATAATTAGAACGGACGCAGCTATAATAAACATAAATGTGAAAACATATCTTAGACTAAAAAACATCATTTGTTCACTGTTTGCCTTAATAAATCCACTCTCCATGATGTATGTTTATATTAGTTTTCAAAGATGAGCCAAGCTAATTTCGATTAAGTTACTTAGAACCAATAAAAGACATCAACCAAACAACGAAGAGTTTTGACAGCATCAGATGATGTTTGGGAACAGATGACGTCATAAACTCTGATTGGTGTTTTCAATGTCACGTGACTTTAGATTGATTAAGTTAAATTTTATTTATTAAATATTAATTAAATGGCTTAAAAATAAGAACTATTGTAATGAAATTAACTGTCTCGACCCTTACTTCGTGGAATCTGCTCATATTAGTGTTTTAAATGAAACTCACGGTTTCTAGTTAAAATAATGTTTTTATTTGGATACAGTCAACATCCCTATTACAGTATATGGCGCGAGTTTCGATAACCAAGTTATCGTCTCCCGAGACCGAACGCGCGTCGGACAGTGTAATTGTGTGCGTTGGTGTAGTGGTGGTAAGTAGTGTGATCAGTATCGGATATCTTATGAAAAGTTAGATAAGAATGTGCAAGTAGGTATTATAAACTAAACTCGAATTACAAAGGCGATTCATGTAAGCAAATGCCCGCAGTGAGAGCGTGTGAAACAACTCAGAATTACATAAAAACGTGGCCTCTCTTTTCTGGATTTGTTTATTTACATTTTATGTATAATATTGGGAGAGTGGGATCATGTGTTGAGAGCAACATTAAGGGTAGAAAAAATCAGAAATTGGACATTTTTAAATTTCATAGAAAAAATCATTTTTCCTAAAGAAAATAGCAAAAATGTCAAATATATAAATTTTTTTGAAATTCTTTCAAAAATGCTCACATTCTTTTATTGACAGTCAATTGTTCTTCAAAATGTTGTTATTCATCATATGCATCATATTATTCCAAAATAAACGCATTTCTTAAGTATTTGGAAAGCTGCATTTAGGCAATGTTTGTTTAAAAAGTTCTGTATTCTGTTTATCGTTCCCTAAGTACAATTTTCTAAAAATATAGTATATTTCAAACTCAAGAAAAATACCGTGCCGATGGTCTGGCGATTTTCAAGAAAATTGTGTTCATCTTCGTCAGGTATGGTTCCTTGTCCGTCGGGCATTATCCATATATTTTGGTTGATATAATAACTTTGTCCCTAACATGTGGTTTTGACTCTTATCATCTTTCGGCTCAGGTATCCCTGAAAAGCAGCTGAAAAACAGGGTTTCAAAAATGACTCGGGGGTTTTGTTTTCGGGTTGGCAACATGGCTGACGTTGTTTTTAAAATGGTATAATTTATTTAGAATTTTGTTTATTGGTGACAAAGGGGTTTTGCAGCACAGTTGCCTGTGTTGCAGTTACCCCTTATGTTGAAAATGGGTTCGGAGTAGTAAATAAACATGTTATGTAATTAGAGATCCGTGCAAAAGCCTACACCCACTATCGCGGATGCTTTCTGCGCGATTTGCGTCTATGAGATTTCGACGAAGATCTTGTGGCAGACAGTAGTTATAAAATTTATCTGAAATTTTGTTTATAAAGTCTTTGATAGTGGGTATGTTGGCTTTCTCGTGTAGCCAAGAAGTTTTTGGGAGTTTAGGATAAATTGTGTTGTGTTTGACTGCCATTCTGAGACACTTATTTTGTATCATCTGCAACGAATAGATGTTGTGTTTTGTGCCAGTGTAATATACAGGAGCTGCATATGTGAGTATGGGGCGAATAACTTGTTAGTATATGAGAATTTTGTTTTGTGTAGTGAGTTTACTGTATTTGCTGATAATGGGGTAGAGTCTACTCATTGCAATCTTGGCTTTTTGTATTTGCTGATTAATATGTACACTTGCACTTGTGTTGTGTTGCATTGTGTATCCTAAGTATTTGATGTTAATACTTGGGGCAATGTAGTGACCGTCAATACAAAGCTGCGATTGCAATGTGGAGACTCTTGTATTTCTTCTCCTGAGTAATAAATACTCTGTTTTGGAGGGGTTTAGAACTAGTTTGTTTTTGTTGAAACACGTGTCATCAGCGTACATAGCGGTTAGAATTTGGGGTGAGGGTGGGAGATCATGGGTGAAGATGGAGTACAGCAAAGGTGATAATACCGACCCCTGCGGGACTCCCGCTTGAATAGAATATGGACCTGATGTGTAATCCTGGATTTTTGAATAAACTTTTCTATTATTTACATAAGAGTAGATTATTTTTATCAAATAATCTGGAAATTCAAGTTTAATTAGTTTAAATATTAACCCCTCGAGCCATACGGAGTCAAATGCCTTTTGAATGTCTAATGTTGCCATAATGGCTTTGTGTTTTTTGTGAAAACCTTCACGGATGTAATTAATTACACGTATAATTTGGGCGACCGTGCTGTGGTCACTCCTGAAACCGTATTGCTCGAGTGGGATAATATTGTTTTTGTCAACAAAGGTTTGTAACCTCTTTAAAATTATTTTGTCAATCACCTTTGCTATATTGTTTAATAGGGATATTGGTCTATAACTATCTACATAACATGGTTCTTTATTTGCTTTGATGATGGGTATGATATTGGATACCTTGAGCATATCGGGATATTGACCAGTTTTTATTATGTAATTGATTACATACGTTAGTTGGACAATAGCCTTTTTAGGTAAATTTTTAATTAATATGTTTTGAATCCCGTCTAATCCGGGGGCTGTTTTGATTTTTAAGCGTTGAATTATATTATATATTTCTGTATAAGTGGTTAAATTTTGAGAGTTAGTTTCTTTAATTTGCTGTATATGTTGCTGTACAATGTTTGTTATATTTTGATGATATTGTAAGTGCGGTGAATTATTTATCAAGTTATTTTGAAAGTACTCCGAACTTTTCTGCGATAATTGTGTTGTCGGTGATTGTTACATCATTGTTTATAATTTTGGTGATGGTTTTAGTTTGATTTCTGATTCGGCGGGTGATTTTCCACAACGAATTATCTTCTGGATTTAATTTTGTCAGGAATTTTTCCCATTCTACATTTTTATGAACTTTGATTGCCTCATTTATTCGCTGTTGATAGTATCTTAGACGAGCGTGATCTTCTTGGGTTCTTGTTCTTTGCCATGTCTTCCTGGTTTTGTTTTTTTCATTTATTAATTGTACAATGTGATTAGGGAGTGTGTTTTGATTATTGGTTTTGGATTTTATTAATGTTGTTTTGTTTCTTGCTTCTATTATTATATTCTGAAGATTTACTATTATTTCATTAAGTGAGCTTATATTTTCAATTTGATTCTTTATTATTAGGTGTTCGTTTATATAATTTCTATAACGTGTCCAATTTGTCGTTTTAAAGTCGAATATTTTATTTACTATTGATTGTGTATTATGTCTAAGTTTAAGATGTATTAAAACCGGGTCATGGTCCGAATTGAAGTCTGTTAATGTTTTTATTTTAGAAATGTTATTTATGTTTTTCCCTATTGCAATATCCAACGTACTTGGTGAAAAATTTGCGAATGGGAAATAAGTTGGCGAATCTGTGTAGTATATGTTGCAATCAAAATTATCGCAGAAGTTCCGCAGAGTACTTCCGTTTTGGTTAGGGTGTGATAGGAGGGGATCCCACTGTGGGTGTTTACAGTTGAGATCTCCCACTATTATGCGTTTTTATTAAATTGAAAAAATCTTCATCTTTTAGTTTAATGTTTGGGGGATTATATACACCTACAATTTTTATTTTATTGTCAAAAAGTATTGCGATATGCTCAATTGATGTATTATTTTGTTGCAGGAGTTTGAATTTGATGTCTTTTTTGATTAGTAAGGCGATACCGCCCCACTTGGCATCACCGGGGCGGTCTTGTCTAAATAGACGATATTCAGGATTTCTGAAGTTGATAGATTTGTTTGGTTTAAGGAACGTCTCGATTAGAAAGAAAATGTCTGGTTTGTGAATATCGAGAAAATGTCTGATTAAATTGATTTTGTTATGTACTGATTGTACATTACAGAAAATGATTTTGAGATTGAATCTTTTTTGAATTACTGTTCTTCCATCTACCTGCCTAGATGTCATAGCTGTCAATGTTAGTTACAAAGTTATTGTATACCGTGAATTTTTCAATTTTACTTGAGGCTTTTCTCATTTCTCGCAGCAGGTCTTGTAGTGCTCTGGTTAGTTCATCTAGATTTACCAGAGATTTTAATTCTCTGAACATATTATTGATCTCGGAGAATTGATTAATGTCGCTGTTTGTGGGTGGTGGCTGGTTGGTTGTCTTCTTCTCTTGGAGGTGAGGGTGGGATTGTTGTGAGATTGTGGGGGGGGGTGTTTTTGGAGGGTAAACTTGGATATTCTATATTGGTAACTGTTTGTTTATTCCATGGATTTGTTGTGGGAGCAGGGGCGGGGATGAATTTTGGGGGGGTGGGTTTGTTTTTTTGGGTAAGATTTCTTCTTTCTTCGATCCAGATTTTCCTTTTGACGAATTCTGGACAGATCTCAGCGTTCGCAGGGTGGTCCCCTTTGCAATTGGCACATCTGGCAGGCGTTGTTCGTTCCTTGGTACATTCAGGAGTAAGGTGTGTTCCTGCACATTTGAGGCATCTGGGAGCACGGCCACAGTTAGACGTCGCGTGGCCCCACAGTTGACAAATGTGGCACTGGATTATAGGTTTATTTTGTCTCCTGTGCTCCCATTGCACTCGAGTATATTCAATGATTTTGACGTTTTTGTTCAAAAAGTCTAATGTTATCTTTGAATCGGTGACTACTAAGTATAGTGGCCTACCCTTAGTAGTCATTCTGTAGATATCTTTGGTCACGATTTTATAGTTGTTTAGCAGGTCTTCTTTTATGTCGGTCAGTTGTAGTCCCTCGGTCAGGCCTCTTAGGACAAAGGCATGAGTCTTGTCTTCTCGTCGGGAATAGGTATGGTATGGTACCTTTTCTCTTCGGAGAACTGTTTTTAGGTTTTCGAAATCTTCTACGTCATTGGAAAAACGATGGAAGAGCTGTTTGTGTATTTTATTTCGAATTTTTTGCGGATTTCAGTTTTTAATTTAGTCACCATGTCTCTATGTGCGGATACGTTCCCTTCTATTACTATAGGAGGGCACGTGGCATTATCTTGTTTGGGGGTAGTTTTCTTTATTTTTTTCGTGTTGGTTTTGTCAATGGTTTCTTCATCAGCAATGCTTAAAGAAGTATTATTTTTTATTAAATTTTTTTTATTTTTAATTAACTCTTAGTTAAAC